>LPNX010369154.1:9430-26194 GCA_001517045.1 Pseudotsuga menziesii | reverse complement strand
CCCCCACTTCCCCCTGCCCCGTCCCTCCCTCCCACTTATATTTATCCTCCCTTCATTCCCCCTTCCATATGTCTCCCATACCCATCTGTCCCTTTCCCTAATATTTCTCCTCCTTTCATCCCCCCCATATCACTCCCTTACCCATCCATCCCTCCCATGATTCCCTCTACACCTTTCTCTCCCTCCTTAGACTACCCCTCTTCTCTTTTAGCTTAATCAATGTAATGTTAATTTCTCCTATTCCATATGCACTACATCGCATATGTGATATGATAATCATGTTTTACATATAACCCATTAGGGGTAAAGGAGAAGAATTGCACTAGGGAAAAAAAGAAACACGAAATACAAGATCGGAAAACATCCAGATAAAACTGAATTAAGTAACCAAAAAAACATGTATGGAACAATTTATAAAAACAAAACGCATTTAAATGTATCATATTGAAGATGGATTTAAGGCATGCAATTTGCAAAATATCCAAAATGTGATCAATAGTAGAAACATGAATAAACAACGAAATTCAGTACAAACAATAGAAACTCTACCAGATATCTTAGAGAAGAGTTCTAACAAATCACTTTCATATTGAATACAAAGAAATTTCCTTATGGGTTCCCTTGGCTTTCTGACAAAACTTACAAGAAAATGAATTGAAATCATACAACCTCGTCGGCCATAAATATTATAAATATCTTCATCCAGTAACCTAGCCAAATTCAGATGCAATTACCCAATTCCTACCTTCCTGTTTGTCCATGCCTTCCTTCCACCTTCCTAGCAACTCAACATTAATTTCCATCACAGGATCTAATTTGAACCGAGGAAAATAATAAATCAGTCCTTTCTTGCAAATCGCAAATATTTTCTTACGGGCCCAAAAATTCGATAAAACTGATCAATCCTATGTCCCTCCAAAATGGCGGTCATGCATTCGTGTTAAATAGTTATCTATCATTTTCATTATTATGTTGAAAGAGAATTTTGTTTGATCATAGTCATGTGAGGACAATGCGATGCGACCTACATATCTTTGAAGCAAGTGTCGAAAGATGGCATCGACATCTATAACAATAGTTTTTCATTGTTTCAAGTTTATTATTATTCTTCTTATTATAATTTAGTGTTTCAGGTTTTATTATTATTGTTATTATTATTCTTATTATAATATATAGTCTACTTCGAGATTCGATACATGAGAAACCAATGTTAAGCATGGTGTCATTATTATAATTTATGGTCATTGTCATTATTATAGTGTATCTCCCTCCCTGCTATATATATCCCTCTCCCATCCCCCCTATATATCTTACCCCCCCCCCTCCCATCCCTCCCCCCACTTATATTTATTCCCCTCCCACTTATATTTATCCTCCCTTGATTCCCCCTTTCATATCACTCCCCTACCCATCCCTCCCTTCCCCTTATATTTCTCCTCCCTTCATCCCCCCCATATCTCTCCCCTACCCATCCGTCCCTCCCATGATTCCCTCTACACCTTTCTCTCCCTCCTTTGACTACCCCCCTTCTTTTAGCTTAATCAATGTAATGTTAATTTCTCCTATGTCATATGCACTACATAGCATATGTGATATATCGCATATGTTATATATTGCATATGTGTTAGATTGGATATGCGCTATATCACATATGTGATATGATAATCAGATTTTACATAGAGACCGTTAGGGGTAAAGGAGAAGAATTGCACTAGGGACAAGAATAAACCCAAAATACAAACTTGTAAAACATCCAAATAAAACTGAATTAAGTAACCAAAAAAACATGTATGGAACAATTTATAAAAAAAAATCACAATTAAATGTATCATATTGAAGATGGATTTAAGGCGGAAAATTTCCAAAATATCCAAAATGTGATCAATTGTAGAAACTAGAATAAACAATGGAATTTAGTCCAAACAATAGCAACTCTACCAGATATCTTAGAGAATAGTTCTAACAAATCATTTTCATATTTAATACAAAGAAATTTCCCTAGGGGTTCCCTCAACTTTCTAAGAAAACTTACAAAAAACTTACAAGAAATAAATTGAAATCATACAGCCTCATCATCCATAAATATTATAAATATCCTCATCCAAAAAACCCAGCCAAATTCAAATACAATTACTTAATTCCTACCTTTCTAATCGACCATGCCTTCGGTCCTCCTTCCTAGCAACCCAACATTGATTTCCCTCACAGAAGCTAATTTGAACCAGGGCAAATAATAAATCAGTCCTTGCCTACAAATCAAAAATATTTTTTTACGGGCCCAAAGATTCAATCAAACTAATCAATCCCATGCCCCTCCAAAATGGTAGTCATTCGTTCATGTTAAACAATTATCTGTCATTGGCATTATTATTATGAAAGAGAATTTTGTTTGTTCAACATCAGGTGAGGACGATGTGATGTGACGTCCATATCTTTGAAGTAGGTGTCAAAATATGGCGTCGACATCTAAAACAGCAGTTCATCAGTGTTTCGGGTTTTATTATTATTATTATTTAGTGTTTCAGGTTTATTATTATTATTATTATTTATGGTCTGCTTCAAGATTTGATACATGAGAAATCGATGTAAAGAATGGTGTCACTATTATAATTTATGGTCATTGTCATTATTATAATTTATCTCCCTACCTCCAATATATCTCCCTCTCCCATTCCCCCTATATCTCTTACCCCCCCCCCGATCCCTACCTCCCACTTATATTTATTCCCCTCCCACTTAGATTTATCCTCCCTTCATTCCCCATTTCATATATCTCCCCTACCCATCCCTCCCTTCCCCTTATATTTCTCCTCCCTTCATTCCCCCCATATCTCTCCCCTACTCATATGTCCTTCCCATGATTCCCTCTACACCTTTCTCTTCCTCCTTTGACTACCCCCCTCTGTTAGCTTAATCAGTGTATTGCTAGTTTCTCCTATGTCATATGCACTACATCACATATGTAATATATCGCATATGCATTGTATCAGATATGCGCTATATCGCATATGCAATATGATAATCATGTTTTACGTAGCGATTGTTAGGGGTAAACCATTGTATCCATAACGCATATGCATTAAAACTGACATGCGTTATATAGCATATGCGATAATGGTTTTATAAAAAATGTTGGGTTGCATGCCTTGGGCCAATTTTACTGTAGAAAAACAAAGAATTACTCTGAACTCGCACACAGAGAACTGTTCAACCTATGATATCATCATTTATTACACAAATCCAAAGGCATTTTACAAGTTTGGGTGGATTTCAATGGGGAATGTACGTAATAGAGGCCAAAAATCAACGAGGAAGGTGCTTAAACTGGAAGATGAAAAAAAAGAGAAAATAAGAGGGAAGAATCAAGAAATCGTCAGCATTCAATCGATGAGCAAATACTTCCCATTCCTGCTCAACAGGTGAAGCAGAACAATTCAATAGAAAATACAATGTTCGATACCCCAGAGGAAGAGTCAAAGCAGAGGAGTTTGATAGTGGACAATACCATCCATTCTCCAGAAACCCACATTTCGGTATAGAGTTCATTGGATGGAACACTACACTTTGCACCAAATACTTGTGCCTCAACATCTTGGGGAAAAGCACAAATACCTAACGTAGAGGTTGAGCAAGATAATGCAACATTAATGGAAGATGGTTATGGGGAAGATGAAAATATTGATGCATTATTAAGCAGATAATTTTGTGAAGAGTTCAATCATTATGTTCCTCATAATGAAAATGTGGCTCTACAACAACCATGCAAGGTGGTTCAATATTCTAATCAAAGTTGTCATCCTGTAGTGGATGTAAACATCACTCTAGCATTTCAAACAAAAAAAACTCTCACATCAACGTGAAAGAGAACTCCTAAACGCATACATGTGGATGAGAGAGAATTGAATTCCATGGAAGGTAAGGTGCCTAAATGCATTATCCTTCGTTATTGTTCTAAAATAATGAAATAATATTTTGATAAAAAATCTCAAGCCGGTAAATGTCAATTGTTTTTATCTTTGATTAAATCTAGGAGTATGGAAACTATTAGAAAATTTTTAGGGATAAGAACATTAAAGAATATCGAATCAAGTAATCACATTGTTAAAATAGTAAAAAAAAACTTGTTCACATGACTATAATGTGGCTCTCCACGTATTGTTTGAATCAATTGTATGTTGATCCACAAGACAACGTAGTTTCATTAAATTCACATCACAATTTGTTCCTTTACATCCAAAGACACTTAAAAAATATTTAGTAAGAAGAGACAACATTGATGTAGAGGGAAAAATGGAAACATTATGGGAATTTAGTGATAGGTTTCCCCGTAAAGACATGAAGTTAGTAGAATTAGTGAAGGGACTAGTGCACACATTTTGGCACGATAACACTAGGCCTTATTCTAACACAAAGGATGTGTTAAGATGATGTAGGGGTTCTATGAATAATGAACTGCATGTTAAACATTATATTGACATGACACAAACTCAATTGTTCGATATGTTTAAAATTTCCCACGTAGAGCTAAGGCTCGGGAAAAGATCTTTTGAAAAATGCAAGACTTGGTATGTTAGATTCAATACCATCTAGAACACTTGTTGTTGTAGATACCACATAGAGTTTGATATATATTATCATACATCTGCACATATGCATTGTTTTTTGCATCCTAACCATCTGCAAGAATGCTCAAGTACAGTACTGCCAATGTCATGTAGAGATTTCGTCCATACCACAATGTGTCTGAGGCAAGATGGGAAGACATATTACTTAAAACAATGTGTAGAGGGTTCTTGCAAAAAATGTGGTGGCATATCATTATGGTCTGATTGTATCCATGAGAGTGAAGATAAACCATTTGGGAATACAATTGTCAAGAAGCAGAACTATTAGTATGAGACATATAAGCTACATGATGGGAAAGAAAGCAAGAATATTAAATTGGTGACTTCACATGTGACAATGTACACGAACAATATTCATTTAAATGGTTATATTGTTTATGTTGTTTTATAAATTGTCTATTAACATAAATTAATATTCATGTAAATATTTGTATGTTGTTTTATAACATTGTTTATTTTTTTTCCCATTAGGTGCAAGTATGTGAATTTAGTTTAGAGTTCCATTGAAAGATCCAACAGTAAATTCAGCATGTCGATATGGAACGGTGAGAAGATGAGCAATTCAGAATATGTCGAGACACCTTCTCTCTCAGAACAATATTATTAGGGGTTGACTTTGCAGAAAATTACACCCTACAAACACAAAATGAAAAACAAATTCAGTACTATCACTCAGAGTAGGTTAGCATAATGTTCCATATCACTTATCGACATGGGTTGGATAACAATGAAGCGAAACATGTGATATTGAAAGAAATTTGCTTCTACATAAGTGATGACCAGACCCATGGCATCCATTACGTGCAACATTTCTTTAAATTGTTCTATGATCATGTGATAACTATGGATATACCATTTTGTTGTCCTTTGATATGGTCATATGGTTGTGCTGGATAGTTCAAGAATGTACATGTATTTCAATGGTTGTGTTTGTTGCACATAAAATACAAGGTTCCACATATATGGAACTACTTTGAAACTGGTCATGTAAAAGGAGAGCATGATGGTGCTGGTGCATGCATAAAAACTACCCTTAGAAGGGAAGAGATAAAGCTTACAGGTGCTCTCCTTCGAGACTTTGCATCTATAATGAAATGGCATGCATCTGTGATGGGAGAACAAGCAACAAGGAAAAACCTAGTGTGGAGAATATTCTGGGAGGTGAAAAATGTGGACCGACACACATCGAGTAAACATAGTGATAGAACTCGACAGTTTCAATCAATTAGAAGCTCAAACAACTCAGCCCTACAAATTTGGACAAGATTGAAGGATTTCTTTTGCTGTTCCTATATCATCAATGAATGGGATGATTGTGAGTATACAGATACGGTTGATACATATACATATACGATATATGAGTGACACTTGGCACCAATTTGAAGGGGGATAATGAAATAGACCATTTGGAAGATGATCAAACATATATTTCTATATACTATCATCACATTTCGGATCTCATACAAGCAGGTACAAAAAAGGTAAATTTGTTGTACCTAAATCACTACAAGACTTTACATTTAAAGAAATTTTATTTATGTTACATGCAAGCGCTTGTTTAATAAATGTATTGTTAACTCGACCTATTTCCTTTCACAAGTCATATATATACAGTGGTTTCCCCAAAACAAATTAATGGGTTTCTGACTATTGGTTGGCTCATTGCTTAGAGGGGAAACAAACCATTCTCGAACCTATTACAGGTGATGAAAATATTGAATTCCCAACTAGCTTGATGGTTATAAAAGGGGAGTACTTGACACTAGCAACACAATAGAAAAGGAAGGGACGGTATATATATCATACTTATAGACCAGGATCTATTGTATACCACTTCACCAACCTGGTAGTTGGTATAAACCTCAAGTTTTGCACACTTTAGAACAAAAATATGTCACATGTACGATACTTGCTACCTCATTTAGAGAATGATATATTGATGGAAACCATCATCATCAAAGATGATCCGGATGTCCTACTCAAGTGAGTGCATTGTTAGGTGTTACTAGATTGTCTAGTGTGGCTAGATTGTCAGGTGCGTTATTTAAACTATAAAGTGTGTGTTGAAGCACAATGTCAATGACTTAGCATTTAGTTTATTCCCAATGTACTAAACTATGATTGACAAATACCATTCACAAAAATCCTACTATTCATAGTATACTAGACAATATAAATACAATCCTACACCCTCAGGTGAGTTATCTATAAATAATGTTTGCACAATTTCATTGGGTTCTCTTTATTTTTTATGAGAGTACTAATGTTTAGTCTTTCGTGTTCCTAGGATACAAACATGATCTATGGCACATTGGAGATGCCAAGAACTAACAATGTCTTTAGACACCACCAAATAGAATTCGGAAAATAACATGCTCTCAAGTTGTTGCAATTTACTTTTAATGAATTTTGTATATTATTGCACATCTAATTACATTTGTGGGTCAACTCTTGCAAATCATGCATTGATGGGTCAACTCTGCAATAAACTCCACCATGCAACTATTGGAAGTGTTTCCATATCAAACTTTCCCATACACACCTGCAGGAGCCAACAACATGCAATTTTGTTGCTCCAGTTGGTTTTACGCTCCAAGACCGAAAGTCACCAAGTGTCCCTGAACCACATTTTGAGGCGACTTTCAACTCGACATAAATCTTGAATCCGAGGTCGGATCGACAAACCTTCAACTTCGTTGATCTCCTGGCATGTGACTACATCTAGGGGGTCCTCTCCACCGTGTTTGCAGGGCCCGATGACTACATTGTGCATCGATTTCATAAACTAGGGTTTTGTTCATATTCCTTGAATGAAACTATTGCATTGGTGGGACAACTCTACAAAAAATCCACCGTGCAACTATTGTTAGTGTTCCCATATCGGTCTTTCCCATACACATTTGCAGGAGCAAATGACTTGCAATTATTCTGCTTCATTTTTTTTCGCTCTAGGACCGAAAGTCACCAAGTGTCCCTAAACCACATTTTGAGGTGAATTTCAACTTGACATAAATTGTCAACTGGAGGTTGGATCAATGAAATTTTGACTACGTTGGTCTCCTGAAATGAAAATACATATAGGGGGGCCTCTCCACCATGTTTTCATGTCTCAGTGCCTACATTGTGCATTGATTTCATAAACTAGGGTTTTGCTCAGTTTCCTTGAATGCAACTCTTGCATTGGTGGGTCAATTCACCAAAAAAATACATTGTGCAACTATTGGTACTATCCCCATATCATCCTTTCCCATACACACCTATAGGAGCCAACAACATTAAATTATGTTGCTCCGTTTGGTTTTACGCTCCAGGACCGAAAGTCACCAAGTGTACGTGAACCACATTTTGAGGCGACTTTCAACTAGACATTAATCATCAATCGGAATTCAAATAAATGAACCATCGACTACGTTGGTCTCTTGGAATGAGAATACATCTAAGGGGACTTTTCTAGCTTGTTTTCATGGCCTAGTGACTACATTTTGCATTGCTTTCATGAACTAGGGTTTTGCTCAGTTTCCTTGAATGCAACTCTTGCATTGGTGGGTCAACTTTGCAAAACATTACACCATTGAACTATTGGTGGTGTTCCCATATCATCCTTTCCCATACACACCTATAGGATCCAATGAAATCTAATTATGCTGCTCCATTTGGTTTTTCGCTCCAGGACCGAAAGTCACCGAGTGTCTCTGAACCTCATTTTGAGGCGACTTTCAACTGGACATAAATCGTCAACCAGAGGTCGGATCAATGAATCATTGAATCCCTTGGTCTCATGGAATGCAAATACATATAGGGGGCCTCTTCACCATGTTTTCATGTCCCGGTGACTATATTGTGCATTGATTTCATAAACTAGGGCTTTTCTCAGTTTCCTTAAATGCAACTCTTGCATTAGTGGGTCAACTCTGCAAAAATATCAACCGTCCAACTATTGGTAGTGTTCCCATATTGGCCTTTCCCATAGACAAGTATAGGATCCAACAACATGCAATTATGCTGCTCCATTTGGTTTTTCTCTCCAATATCGAAAGTCACCAAGTGTCCTTAAACCACATTTTGAGGTGACTTTCAAATGGACATAAATTAGCAACTAAAGGTCAGATCTATGAACCGTCGACTCTATTTCTCTCCTGGAATGTGACTACATCTAGGTGGCCCTATTCACCATTTTTTCATGTCACAATGAATACATTGTGCATTGATGTCATAAACTAGGGTTTTGCGCCATTTCCCTAAATGCAATTCTTGCATTGGTGGGTCGACTCTACCAAAAACTCTACCATGCAACTATTGGTATTGTTCCCATATCATCCTTGACCATAGAAACCTGCAGGAGCCAACAACATGCAATTATGCTGCTCTGTTTGGTTTTTTGCTCCAGGACCGAAAGTCACCAAGTGTCCCTGAACCACATTTTGAGGCAACTTTCAAATGGGCATAAATCGACAACCAGAGGTCAGATCTACGAACCGTCGACTCTGTTGGCCTCCTAGCATGTGACTAATTCTAGGGAAGGCTCTCAACCATATTTGCAAGTCCCAATATACATTGTGCATTGATTTCACAAACTAGGTTCTTACTCAGTTTTCTTGATGCAATTTTTGCATTGGTGGAACAGCTCTTGCATTGGTGACACACATATGCTAATTTCTGATTGTGTATTACATTTGTTGTTTGCTTAGGTTAAGTGATTTAATTTGTTGATATTGTTGGGTGTGATTCCCTAATTTTATTGGGAAAATATCTTGGACCCTAAAGAATGTTTTGCCTTCTTCATATCGTTGTTTTTTTAACATGCATATGACTATGGTGTCTTGCTTATATTTTAAGATTGTTCCTAGACTTGGATGGTATGTGGACATTGGAGATTTAAGACATGTGACATGTGATAGGTCATTATTAAATATGTTTCAAGAGCAATATGGAGGTATGAGTGTGGATCTTGGTTATGATGTTACTTATCACATGTGATGAGTTGGCTCCATTTCCTTCAAAATTCCTTAGGTGTTGTTCTTGATTTAAGTGATGTTCTATTTGTTCCTAGTTTGAATAAGAATGTTTTGAGATAATTCCTTATGATATATGTATAGTATAAAGTTCCATTTGAAGGAAAATGGTGCACCATCAATGATTGTAGTTTGTTGAGAGAGGGTGGTCTTTACAGGTTTCTTGTTGATCAAGTGGCCCTTGTACATTCCATGTAGAGGAAAGATGGGCCATATGTTTTTTATGGAGGCATATGTAGAAAATTCATGGTGATATGCCATGAAGGTTGGTTTAGAACATATAGATTGATTATAGGATTGAAAATGATGATATTTTTTTCAACTATAAGGATACGGTTGTTGGATGTGATGTCTAGTGATTTTCTCCCATGGTGTTGACTAGAGGGATGATGGATTTTGGAAAGTTGTTGATGATGCATAGTTATGTTCCTTCATAATCACAAGTGGTTAACATACTTGGAGGTTTGAGGTGTTGTGATCCAACTATATGGTAGGTCTAGTGGATTTGTAATGGGATCTAACTTCTATTGGTGAAAATACTTTCCTTATAAGAGGGAGTATTAACTTTTGAAGTTACTACAAAATTGTTTACACTGTATTTAGGGGTGCTTCATGAGACTTGGGGTATATGGTGTATGTTTGGCCCTTGGATGGTATGTGACATATTTACATATTAGAGGTGGCTAACTTAATGGTTACTTGATATTAGTTGTATGCTTTCATGAATCATACATTCTTCCTTGGAGTATTGGAGATCCTCAAATAGTTAGTAGGACATGTCATGATAAGGTCTATAATATCATAATATCATATGGGTGAACCACACATTAAGTATCATTTTAATTAAACACATGCTTAATGAAAGACATATTTCATCATATCTGAAAGGAATATAATAAATATCATGTCCCATATCAAGTCAACCATATATATAAATATGAATGTTGCTTTATATTATATGTACATATAATGTTTTCAAAAATGGCATACCATGGCCATAATACCAAATAGTGGATCATACTGTACATATATGTGTATACAAACAAAATGCTACATATATGTATCCCCCCTATACATGAATTCTATTTATCCCCCCTTTCACTGCCATTGTCAACGGATTTTGAGAAGTCTATATTTCTTTTTCGGTTGCTCGATGGTGTTCTCAAGCATTGAACAAGAGGATCAAATCTCATTTCCATACACAAACCAAAATTTCTAGGTTATTTTACCAACCTGTAAAAATTCTATTTACATTTTTTCAAATTCCAAGCCAATATAACATTTTTACTTACTGTCCGTGTGTAAGTGATGGTGAGTCGGGGTGTAACTACATGTACCTTCAATGCCTCACTAACATCCTGCAAAAAAAAATGGTACCAACAATTAGATACATGTACAACCCTATATAAGACGAGCAATTATATAAATATTTGAAAATTTATATACATCCTACATTGACTTTTTCAAATAAAGCGAGACATAAATGTACCTAGGGGGGGGGGAGGTGGGTGAGCAGTGGCCCCAATTGGGTGCTCTTCAAGAACCACTTTCTCACTAGAAGGCTACAAAAAATAATATTTTTTAATGTCAAAAAATCAATGGGTGCACCAAAAAGATACCTACATGTACAAATAAAACTATACTACATGGAGAGACAATGAATTTTTCAAAGAAAGAGAGACATACATATACCTAGGGGGGGAGAGGTGGGTGAAAAATGACCCCTATTTTTTGGATTTTTACATTTTATTCAATATGATCTAGGATCTTATCTAAGAGAATAAAATTCAAAATAATAATAAAAAGAGACAAGAGACACAAATATTTTTCTTTGGGGAAACTATAAAGTATAAAACCCTGTAACTTCCTTAGAGATAGAATGAGCACCAATAGCAAAAGTAGAATCCAAAAGTATAAATATGATCTTTGATAGCTTCTCTCTCTCCCTTGTGTGATATTTTCCTCTCTCTCTCTCATGCGCACTTGATGAGTGAGTGTGTGTGTGTTAAAATAGAGAGTCGCACTCTCTATTTATACTTTATCCTAACTTGACTTTTTCCCTCGACAGGGTCGACTTATCTAGGAGACTCTAATAACCCTAGTACAACTTAAATCTAGGGTCTATTGCCTCGACATACAATGGATGGTTAACCTCAATGAATTTACATGACTTAATTACAATAATGACTCTCCCTATGAGAGGAATAAAAATATCCTTCAGGGTACAATAAAATACAATATGAAATATACAAGCGAATATCTTCCGAGGTTACAATTACATTAACAATCCCTCTTAACTATGAAGGTATTCTCTTGACATAGGCATCAATACATATAGGAAAAAGTCTTCAATGTTGTATCATCATCATCACTTTTGTTGTCGTTCTCATCATCTTAATCAAATGGTGCTATCTATCGAATCTACTTGTCATGGGAATTTCTACAGAGCCAAGCCTTTTCCATGCTGGATGTAGGCCTAGCCTCCATGTAGGTCTTCAAATCATCAAGTAGGTATAGCTCAAGACTTATTTCTTTGAAAAACCTAAATAACCTCCTAGGACTGATTATATGCCTTTGAAAAACCTGAAGGAGCATCCTAGGACTGATTATATGCCTCTGCAAAACCTGAAGGATCTCCTAGGACTAATTATATTCCTCTAAAAAAATTGAAGGAGCATTCCAGGAGTGATTATATGCCTCTGCAAAACCTGAAGGATCTCCCAAGACTGATTATATGCCTCTGCAAAACCTGAAGGAGCATCCCAATACTGATTATATGCCTCTGCAAAACCTGAAGGATCTCCCAGGACTGATTATATGCCTCTACAAAACCTAAAGGAGCATCCCATGACTGATTATATGCCTTTGGAAAACATGAGTCCCCTACTATTGTCTTGTCATCTTCAAATCACCTCATAGTCACTCATAGCACAACCCTGATGCACACATCTCAACCACAAGCATTACATCTGCACCATGGGAGGACACACCTACCACCATGTGAGAATGGGTCTCATGCATATTCATATTCCTAGTCCATCACCTCCCCTTGGGAGGAACCTCAATATAAAGTACACCAAGATTCTCTCTGGAGTATACAAAATTCACTCTAGCTAATGGCTTGGTCAACACATCGGCTATCTACTCGTCCGTCGCAACATACTGGAGCTTCACTACTCCTCTCTACACCATATCCATGATATAGTGGTACTTGATCTCAATGTGCTTTGACTTGTCATGGAACACTGGGTTCTTGGACAACTTCACACAACTCTAGTTATCACAAAAGATACAAGTCGCCTCTAACTAAATATCAAACAAATAAGATAATAGCTTCCTAATCCATACTTCCCCACAACTAGTTGAACAAGCTGCAACATATTCCACTTCGGGTGTACTCAATGCCACATAGGGTTGCTTCCTACTAAACCAAGACATCACACTTGATCCCATACTGAAGAAGCAGCATGAAGTGCTCTTCCTATCTAATCCACTTCCATCCTAGTGTGAATCAACATAAACCTGTAGGTTAACCTTTTGATCCATGTCATATCTGAGCCCATAATCAATTGTACCCTTAAGGTACCTCACATTAGAGGAAATTTCAAGTCAAATGGGCCTTTTAAATCTAATTAAAATTCCATGTCATCATGTGTTAGCCAATGAAAGTGCTTTAAATTTGAAATACCATATAGGTCTTAAATACTTTTTTAATATAATTTGGGGATATGTATCATAAAAAACTACTTTTTTTTATTTGTATTTTAGACATATCTCTCCTTTTGTTTACTCAAATTTCGATCGGGAGAGATCGTTGGATGCGGAATTAAATTCCATATCCAATGAGTACCCACTCAACATACTTTTGATGGACCCCTCTACCCCAAAAACATCATCATCACGTTTTTTCAAGTATTTCTTGTTTTTGGGGTAGCGGGGTTCGTCAAAAGTAAGGTAAGTGGGTGCTCGTTGGATGCGGAATTTAATTCTGCATGCAACGAGCTTTCCCGATCAAAATTTGAGTAAAACCATGAGGAGGTATGTTGAAAATACAAACAAAAAAATTTAGCTTTTTTCTTTTCTTCCTTCAAAATTAATAAATATTATTTTATTATTTTAACTATTATTTTATTAATTTTTTTTTAGGAGGCCCATTTTTAGTTGAAATTTCCTCTAATGATATATGTTTTGCAGCAAGCAGGTGAACTTGTCTCGGATCCGCCAGGAACTGGATCAAATTTTTCATAGAAAAACATATGTTTGGTCTTGTGTTCACCAGGTACACCAATGATCCAATCATATGACGATATATAGTGGCATCAACTGACTCAAATGAAGCATCACAAAGTAGCTTCAATTTTGATTCCATGGGTGTGGCTATTTCCTTGCATTCCATCATCCCAAACCTCTTCAGGATCTCTAATGTATACTTCCCTTGACCAAGGAAGACTCCATATTTACTCTGCCACACCTCCATACCTAGAAAATAATGCATCATGCTGAAGTCCTTCATCTCGAACTTGGAAGCAAGCTTCCTCTTTATATTAGTAATCAATCCATCATCACCTGTCACAAACAGATCATTTACATACAATAGTAGTATCACTGGGTTCCCTTTCTCAATCTTGTAGTAAAGGTTAGAGTCTGCTTTACTCTTGGTAAATCCTGAACTAGTTAGGAAGTTGTCCATCCTGACGTACCATGTCCTGGGCACCTGTTTCAATCCATACAAATATTTTTTCAAGTTGCACACATAAGTATGCCTGTCTTGTGTCTCAAATCTGAGTGGTTGCTACACATACACTTCCTCTTCCACTAAACCATTCAAGAATGTTGTCTTGACATCCATCTGGTGTATCTTCCATTTCATCGCTACCCAAAGAAAGTATTGTTCTGATGGAAGTGTATCTATCCCTTATTCTTGGTAGAAGCCACGTGCCACAAATATCTCTTTATATTTCTCTATGCTACCATCTGCATCATGCTTGATCTTGTAGATCTCTTTGGAAGTCACAATGAACTTCCCTTTTGGTCTCAATACCACATCCCAGACATCATTCTTCATGATCGGCTGGTACTCCTCGATCATGGAATCCTTCCATTCTTTCTTTTTTGTCGCTTCTTCATAGTTGCAAGGCTCTTTGTCAATGATGTCGAAGAGCAAGGATACATAAATGGAGTATGGACTAGGTCTCTTTCTTTCTTTGTGCATTCCTTTTAGAGCACCATATCTCTCTACATCTAGGATAGCCTCTCGTACCCATGTTGGTTTCATCTTGTGAGAATTCTTATCACAGGGTGGATCTATAGGTTACTGACGTTATTCTATTTCTCGGTCTTCTTCTAGAGTTTCTTCATTCATTGTTGTATCTCGGATCCTGGGTACTTTTGGTTCTTTAATGTCTTCAATAGGTATCTTTATGGATTTGTTGTATGTTGATTGTTCATCAAATGTCACATCCCTATTGATTTCGATCTTCTTGTATCTTGGAAAGAATATTCTGTAAGCCTTCAAGGTTTCACTATATCCCACAAATATTCCCTTCTTTCTTGAAGGGTCTAACTTCATTATTTTCTCCTTTGGAATGTGTATGTACACTGGGCATCTAAATATCCCGAGATAGCTGAATTTTGGTTTCTCACCGAAGAAAGTTTCTTCTGATGTCTTGTTGTCCAGTACTCTATGTGGAGTACGATTTTGTACATACATGATTGTTCTTGCAACTTCTACCCATAAATGCATGGGAAGAACCTAATCATGAAGCATTGCCCTTACTGCTTCCATAATCATTCTACTCTTCCTTTCTCCAACTCCATTTTGTTTTGGATTGTATGGAGTGGTCAACTCCCTCTTAATCCCTAAATCTCTGCATGATTCCTTGAATTCTTCTGATGTGAATTCTCTACCATTGTCTGATTGAAAGGTCTTGATTTTATTCTTTGTGTGATTCTCCACCAGGGATTTGAATTCCTTAAATTTGTTGAATACTTCACCCTTTCTCTTCAATAAATATATCCAGGTCTTCCTAGAAAAATCATCAATGAAAGAAACATAATATACATACCCACTCAATGAACTCACATTAGACCACATACATCAGAGTGGATGACTTTCAAGATTCATTTTTCTTTTCTCTCGCTACTTGGAAATGTCTTGTTTATGTTCTTTCCCTTCGGACATCCTTTGCATATGCCTTCATGCTTTCTCTGGATTTCAGGAATACCATTGATTTCTTTGCTTTCTAGTGATAGTTCTCTATAGTGCACATGTGCAATCCTTCTATGCCATAATTCACTTGGCTCCATGGAGTCATGGACCAAGGCTTGTTCAGGTTATCCCTTCAATTTGTATAAGCCTCCCTCTTTCTCTCCAATCACTACTGCATCATCTATGGTATTTCCTTTTTGCCACATAAGAACTTTGCCATCAATAAATCAAACCCTCATACCTTTTGCATCCAATGCAGATATGGAGAGAAGATTCTTCTTTAGTCCTGGCTCATATAGAACATCCTTCATCTTCAAATATTTTCCATAGTGCAGCTTGTAAGAGGCTTCACCACTTCCTTTTATATGATATTGATAGTCATCCCCAAGTTTCATCTTGTGGGGTGACTCATGATCAGATAGATTCACAAAGGATTCTTTAAATCCTGTCATATTCTTGGAAGCTCCACTATCTACAATCCAATCATTGATGCCATGTGAAACAATACCTATGAGAGCTGAAATCAAAATGTATCCTTCCTCGCTTGAAGAATCTTCACTGTCTTCTATTTTTCTCTTCCTAGGAGGTTCATCATCCTCTGTAGTGTGAGCATGATGTCTCTTCTTGTTGTTCTTCTTCCTTTCGTTCTTGGGCCAGTCTCTGGAAAAATGTCCCTTCTCATCACAAATATATCATCTAACATTAAATAGATCTCTCCTAGGTATTCTAGGGTTCTCCCTCTGATTCTGGTGGCGATGTTTTTCTTTCTTGTGATGAGAGTGTTCCCTTTTGTTATTCTTGGTGTTTTATTTGAGATCTTGATCTTCATTTCCCATCATTTTTTCTCGATCTACGATTTGAGCTTCTTCTTATGAACATTCCTCCCACACCCTACTGAAATTGATTAACTTTCTTCTAA
>LPNX010369132.1:529459-563913 GCA_001517045.1 Pseudotsuga menziesii | reverse complement strand
TATATAGAAATAAAATAGCCAGTGCCTTAAAATGGAGTCATAAAATAATCAATGTACTTGCATGTACTTGGAGTGAATGTTTTGCGTTTGTCTCTTGGTACGTTTTAAGTTAATGTGAAATATGAGTTGATTAAAATTAGGCGAGGGGGGGACTCCTGATATACCCGAGAGTACTTGGAGTATGTCCAAAGCTAAACCTTCACGGCTACCCACAAGGAATATGTGGGATGAATGGAGTCTCTGAGACTGTTTTTCATAATGCACCCGAAGGTGTAATAGAGGTCGGCACCTCAAGGTCACTTTTCAGGAGTTTCTGCTTCCTTTGGGTATTTTTCCAATGCTTACGGTTTGATAGAGGCGTTGGATTTTTGCCTGATGGTGGTTGATTGGGGAAGGTGAAGACTAATTAAACTAGTCATTCACATTACTTTTGATGTATCTTGACTTATCAGACAAACCACATCCAAATTCAGAGCATACACACCGGAGTCTTGTCAATTTTAGTGAGTTTTAAAGGGTGTGTTTTCTTAGAAAGAAAAACCCTCCAAGAACCTCTTTTGGTCCAAGTGGACCTCAATTGGGGAATCAAGGAGGGGGTTTATTTTAGAACAATTAATTACATCAAATCAAAGATAAGCAACAAACATAAACAAATCACAAGTTCTCTAATTATTCCTAGCACACATCTCTTTCCCCTTGCGGGTCAATCGGCCGGTCGTGGGGTAAGTATTTGAGTTACTTTGATAATGTAATATGGAATATATGATAAAGTAATCAAATCATGTTATTCTGCATGAATGAAACTAATCTAAAGTGAAAATAAGTAAGACAATGTGAAAAACGACAAAAAGGCGTGAATCCCCCTAGGGGGGATGGGGAATGGGATCGAAAGAGCCTATTCGGAGAATTTTTTTATTAATTGATGCTACAATATTAGAAAAATTATCTAAATCCTCTTGTTTCTTATATAGGATGAAACCAAGGCTTTACAAATCTCCCAAAATTTTAAAATTATGGTCAAAAGGGAGACACTTGGGGGGATTTGAACGATCCCAAAGCCACTTTCGAACAACATATTCTCTTATTTCTGTTATGCCTGATAAAATACAGTGATAATGTTAGAATTAAATATTCCCAAAAGAACTTTGTAAGTACCTTTGGGTCAGCCTACTTTAAACCAAACAAACTTAAGTCAAAACTAGCTAAAACAGTGAAAAAGGAACCAAGGAAAGCAAGCTTTCCTTGGGATATTGGCTTACTATTTGGGAAGCCAATGAAATATGCACTGATTGCTGGATTTAATCTTTTTAAAACAGAAACAAAAATATAAAGCATGCAACCTATGGATTCTCTTTAAATTGCCATGCAAAACGAACGATTTCCCTAAACTAGAACTAGAATGCTTTATGAAACTTTTTTAAGAATGAGATCTAGTCTATGAGCCTTGAAACAACAGATCTATGTAATTTTTACTTTAGTATAACATATCCAAATGATATCAAATCTTTAGAACATAGTAACCAGGTAAGAAAATTGATTTTTTTGAAGGAGGAAGAGAGAGAAAGAGTGTTGGAAGCCTGGGAATGTTGGGATTTGAAGTCTGCTTTGGTGGAACACCGAGGGACTATGTCCTATAGAAGATATTGAATATGAGGAAGATGCAAACCAGATCAACCTATTATACAAGTGAGATCACCTGCAACTTATAAATCCTTGCACAATTAGATGGTTAAAACCTGGGTGCTACTGGAAAAGATAATTAGAAAGCATGCAATTAAACTTAAAATACATGCAAATCCTATAGATATGAAACAAGCAAACAATAAGAGCATAAATAAAACTAGAATAAACTCTTACCCTAACAGGAGGTAGCTCTCTCCTTCAAGGCCAATAATTAACCAGCACAAGCAAAGATAAATAACACAGATTATACCTCATAAGCATTTGACAATCACCATCCACACATGAAGAGCATTACACCATAGATCTTGCCTAGAAAGCTTCTTTATTTCAGAATAGTAAATAATAACAACAGTAAAATAGCAACAACACCTCAATCCTAGTTCTAACTAGCTTGGAAGAGGTAATATGTGCTTTATTTATAGCAAAAACAAGAGATCTAGCCCAGGGGGGCACAAATCCCAAGGAGAGAGAGACTGCAGCTGCATGTGGAGTGAATCTAGGCCTGATCTGTGTCTAACTGAGCCTGATCTAAGTGTCACTGAGCCTGACTATCAATCAAAGAGCTGATCTGTTTGACACCTCAACTTGTTGACTGAAGCATCCATCAAAACTCAACCAGAGAGGCCCACATGTGTGGAGGAGAGAGGGAGGGCATAATTCCCAAGATTGCATGCATAAATGTGCTCCCAGATTAGTCCAGATCACCTCCTTTAGTCAAGGAATTGTCAGATCCAATCAATCCCAAGCCGATGAGACTGGTTTCATTCAAATCAGAGCAAATCCCTATGATTTAGGATTTGGGGTTTTCTCCATTATTTAATTAATTCATCAATTAAATAATCAATATTTGATTTTTAGGGGTTTTTGACTTGAGTGATGGAAAAATCACTCAAAACTTAGAAAAAGTGGGTCTATAGGTTTACATGGTGCTCTAAGCTTGAAAATGAGCACCCCAATGGATGAAACTAATTTCCGAGCCCACTTTTATTACAAAACCAATTTTTCCAATTAGACTATTAAAAATAAGCCTAAGTTTTGTGGAAAAATTAAAATTAAGAAAACTTAAAAAATAAAAAAAAATAAAAACCTAGGGGGACTTACACATGTTCATATGACTCGACCATGATGCCTAGCATGTTTATACATTGACACATAGACTCTAATAACCTCAATAGGCGTAAATGCCAAGCCGACCACCCCAACTTTGGAGGTATTGAGTGAAAAACTTAGAAATTATCAGTCGTTTATTCAACAACCAATAATAACCAAGGGAAAAAACACCCTGGGCTGATCGGATTGAGAAATAAAGTCTAAGATACTGAGTCTTTTATAGACACTATCATGCTAGAACATCTTATTACAAATCCCCCACGGGGTATGAACATGTGGTATAGTACCACAAGCACTTCCCAGAAGCAATTCAGAAGGTCTTCTAAAGTCCGAACAAATCATGTTTGTTTGGTTCACGAGGCTCACTTGATAAAAAACCACTAAGGACAACTTAGGTGGTAACATCTGGCTCCAACTGCGGGGCATGTGCTCGGTTTGGTATTAAGGTAAGGAGAGGATACGAGAACACCAGAATCTCTGGTTTATACACCCTGTAAAAACATCTCAACTTGACAAGAAAACCTCAGTAGCACAAGCTTTATATAAAATCCAAATGAACCATTAAGCTTATTTATTTAAACAAAATAAATGTAGCTAACTAATGAAAACAAGTTTTATTATAGCTAAGTACAAAACAAAAACGCAGAAAGTAAATGCTCTTTTTCAAGGAGCTTATTTTCCTACTCTAAGCATGATATAAAAAGGGTTAAGTGTGATCAGAAATCCAATGTAACCACCTAAGCATTTTATTAACATAAATTTTTTTTTTCCTTGTCTTTGGTTACCAGCCAAAGTAAGGATACTTTATTCAGAAAATGCAAGCCTGCGTGTTGATCTGGAATGGGTGGGATGGATGGGAAATCATAAGCATGAATAATGTCATCAAACTTCTTCCCAAACTGGTAGGTGCTTGCACAGAATGCTTCTATCCATGACTGGATAGGGTTGATATACAAATCAGAATGATGAGGAATATTGACTACACCATCATACTGATCATCAAGGATTACTAGATGATAACTCATTGTATAAGCCCCAAGCGGCTCCAAATCATAAGAAAACTCTATATGTGAAGATGATAGAACAGACTGAAAGTCTACTGACTGCATCATATCTATCTTTTCACAACACTGCTTCTCAATGTCTTCACTATTGATACCTTTGTGTGGCTTTGCATGATATGACTCTAAATGACCATATAAGAGTTTTGAATGTTGCTCTTCTATACTAGGATTTTCCCAGGTCTCCAGATCCATGCTTCCCTCTATGGAAGTATAGTAGATTGGACTTCCACAAATTTCTAAATAGACACTCCCCTTGCTGGATATAGCATAGATAGGATTCTCAATAAGATATCCACAAAAATCCCAATAGTCATCACCACCATCTATGTCAGATGTGATGGATTCCCCATTGCTGATATGAAGTTCTGATATCAAGTTCTCTTTGTCTTCATTACTAATACTGATATATGGCTCAGACTAATCATATGGATAAACTGCATGCTCCTTTTCCATATAAAAGTTTCCAAAGGCCACATGCTCCATGCTCTCTCCTTTAGATATGTCATAGATAGGAGAATCAACAAAACCATCAAAAGTTTTTGGTTCAATATTTTCCTCTTTATGCATGTCATAGACTGGATTTTCCAAGAATGTCCAAGAATCCTCATCAACATCTTTGTCGGAGATAAGGGAGTCTTCATCACTTTTATCATGCTCCAAGTTATACTTGTCCTCATTTTCATACTCATCTTCTTTAGAGAAAAGGTCACAAGGAAGTAAACCTTCCAGATTGTCATCATTAGATGGAGAACACATAGGAGTCCCATCATGCACATTACGGTTTTCATCATAAGTTACACTATAAGATTCTGCAATGGTTTCATCCTTAGGTTTGTACTGTTTAGATGGTGACAAAGGGTAGGCATGGCATACCATGTATACATGATCAGGCTCACTTGAAGTTGTTTCTTGACTACTGACCTTGGTAATTCCATGTTCCATGACTTGATTTGCAACATAACAAGTGCTTTCTTGGTGGAATTGTTCACAGGGTCTACACCATGGAATTACTTCTTCTACCATGTTAGCTGAGTCTAACTTGTTTGGAATCCTAGGCTCTTGCTGAGGAAATTTCTTTTGATACATCTGATTTTGCTTGGCTTGAAAGTTCCTAGGTCCATTATTCCTTTCCATTGTGATTATTCTATTTTGCATATGATTCAATTGTGCAGAATGATTGGCCATTAGTTGGTTTTGACTAGTAACCAAATTTTTTATCATGTCCTCCACCTTTTCCATGGGATCTTTACAAGTTCCCTTTTCTTCTGATTCAACAACTTTATCCTTGGTCTCTTTGTTGCAGGAATCATTTCCCCTAGTGTAACCTAGAATGTTGGACTTTCCTGAAGATTGCATAATCTTTTCTATTTTCTCGGCCAATTCCTGGGCAGTTTTCAGATCGGCTGGTTCTTTGTCTCTCAACTGGTACCTTAAGTTACCGGCGAAGGCTTCAATGTAGGATATGAGGATAGAGGCATTTTTTGGCTTGATGTCTCTAGTAAGGTTTGCAACCACACGCCTAAATTTAGTGTTAAATTCATCCATGGTTTCATTCTCCCTCTTCTTTATGTTATAAAGGGCAGCAAACAGATGTCTTGGTTCGTTCTTTTCTCCCCATTTCTTCCTGAAACCATCTTGAAATTCACTAAGAGTTTTATATGAGTAATCATCTAGGTCAAGGTACCACTCTTCAGCATCATCTTCTAAGGATAAAGCAAAGAGCTTCATTTTGACATTGTCATGGTCATGGGATGCATCATTACAATAATTGAACAGGTGCTTTTCAAACTTTCGAAGGTGAGACTTGGTGGTGATGGCATTATTGCCCTGAAATATCGGGAGCTTCTTGAGAACATCTTTTGGAATGGCATGGGGAGCACCTGCTATTTGATAAAAGTCAAGGGGTTTGAATAATTCCATCATTCATTGAGATTGGTGAACATGACTCTCTACAAATAAGTGATGGATATCTGAGAGGGATTTGTCTCCTAAATTTTCAAGGTTTCTATGAGAAGTTTGCCTATTCAATCTTTCCCTAATAAACCTTTCGGGATCAAGGAGAGAATTGAATAATTGATGGCAGTTTCTTCAGGTAGAAATTCTTGGAGGGATGTTAGACAGTGGAGTCGCCAGATGGATCGAGTTTTAATTTTTATGTTTTTTAAAGACAAGATCAATCAATTTTTTTTTATCTTTTTAGTTGTTTAGAAAAAAGTTAAGCTAAGTCTTACTTGGGAATAAAAAGATTTATCCCCGGCAATGGCACCAAAAAGTTTTGCCACCTTTCACACACCTGGGGGGATCATGGCCAAAATATTCAAGCCACTTGGTGTGTCCTTGAGGGCAAGTCTCGAGTCAAGGCTGTCACCTTGTTCTTGACTCCTTCGTTTAGGCTCAACTCTTAACGAAGCCAAGGGGGGTAGACCCTATTAAGTTACTAAGGAAAAATTATTTAGTATGGTGATGTTAAACTGAATGAGTTACTTAGGAGTTTGAAATTTAACCATAAAAAACCATAGATGACAAGATAAAAAATGAGCGCACGAAAGCACAATGCTGAGACACAATATATATATATATATATATATAGAGAGAGAGAGAGAGAGAGAGAGAGAAAATAGCCAGTGCATTAAAATGGAGTCATAAAATAATCAATGTACATGCATGTTCTTGGAGTGAATGTTTTACGATTTCCTCTTGGTACATTTTAAGTTAATGTGAAATATGAGTTGATTAAAATTAGGCAAGGGGGGGAATCCAGATATACCCGAGAGTACTTGGAGTATGTCCAAAACTAAACCTTCACGGCTACTCGCAGGGAATATGTGGGATGAATGGAGTATCTGAGACTGTTGTTCATAATACACCCAAAGGTGTAACAGATATCGACGCCTCGAGGTCACTTTTCAGGAGTTCCCGCTTCCTTTGGGTATTTTTCCACCACTTACGGTTTGATCGAGGCATTGGATTTTTTCCTGATGGTGGTTGATTGAGGAAGGTGAAGACTAATTAAACTAGTCATTGACATTGATTTTGATGCATCTTGACTGATCGAATGAATTGCAGCCAAATGCAGAGCATACACACTGGAGTCTTGTCAATTTTAGTGAGTTTTAAAGGGTGTGTTTTCTTAGAAAGAAAAACTCTCCAGGAACCTCTTTCGGTCCAAGTGGACCTCAATTGGGGAATCAAGGAGGGGGTTTATTTTAGAACAATTACTTACACCAAATCAAATATAAGCAGCAAACAAAAACAAATCACAAGTTTTCTAATTATTCCTACCATGCATCTCTTTCCCCTTGCAGGTCAATCGGGAAGTCGTGGGGTAAGTATTCGAGTTAATTTGATAATTTAATATGGAATATATGATAAAGTAATAAAATACTATTATTATTCATGATTGAAACTAATCTAAAGTTAAAATAAGTAAGACAATGCGAAAAACGACAAAAAGGCGTGAATCCCCCTAGGGGGGATGGGGAATGGGCTCGAAAGAGCCTATTCGGAGAACATTTTTATTACTTGATATAAAAATATCAGTAAAATTATATAAATTCTCTTGGTTCTTATACAGGATGAAACCAAGGCTTTACAAATTTCCCAAAATTTTAAAATTATGGTCAAAAGGGAGACCCCTGGGGGGATTTGAACGATCCCAAAGCCAATTTCGAACAAAATATTCTCTTATTTCTGTTATTCCTGTTAAAATAAAATGATCATGTTATAATGAAATATGCCCAAAATCACTTTGGAAGTACCATTGGGTCAGCCTACTTTAAACCAAACAAACTTAAGTTAAAACTAGCTAAAACGGTGAAAAAGGAACCAAGGAAAGCAAGATTTCCTTGGGATATTGGATTTATGTTTGGGAAGCCAATGAAATATTCACTGATTTCTGGATTTAATATTTTTAAAACAGAAATAGAAATCTAAAAAATGCAACCTACGGATTCTCTTTATGAAACTTTTTTAAGAATGAGATATAATATATGAGCATTGAAACAACATATATATGTAATTTTTTCTTTAATATAACAGATCCAAATGATATCAAATATTTAGAACACAGTAACCAGGTAAGAAAATTGATTTTTTTGAAGGAGGAAGACAGAGAAAGAGTGCTGGAAGCCTGGGAATGTTGGGATTTGGAGTCTGCTTTGGTGGAACACTGAGGGACAATTTCCTCCAGAATATCTTGAAGATGAGGAATATTTAAACCAGCTCAACCTCTTCTACAAGTGAGATCACCTGCAACTTAGAAATCCTTGCACAAACAGATGGTTAAAACATAGGTGCTGCTGGAAAAGATAATTAGAAAGCATACAATTAAACTTAAAACACATGCAACTCCAATAGATCTGAAACAAGAAAACAGTAAGAGCATAAATCAAACTAGAATAAACTCTTACCCTAACAGGAGCGATCTATCTCCTTCAAGGCCAACAATTAACCAGCAAAAGCAAAGATAAATAACGCAGATTATACCTCATAAGCATTTGAAAATCACCATCCACACATGAAGAGCATTACACCATAGATATTGCCTCCAAAGCATCTTTATTCCAGAATAGTAAACAATAACAACAGTACAATAGAAACAACACCTCAACCCCAGTTCTAACTAGCTTGGAAGAGGTAATCTGTGCTTTATTTATAGCAAAAACATGAGATCTAGCCTAGGAGGCACAAATCCCAAGGAGAGAGAGACTGTAGTAGCATGTGGAGTGAATCTGGGCCTGATATGAGTCTCATTGAGCCTTACTATCAATCAGAGAGATGATCTATCTGACACCTCAACCTATTGACTGAAGCATCCATCAAAACTCAACCAGAGAGGCCCACATGTGTGGAGGAGAGAGGGAGGGTGAATCTCCCAAGATTGCATGCATAAATGTGCTCCCAAATCAGCCCAGATCACCTCCTTTAGTCAAGGAATTGTCAGATCGAGTCAATCCCAAGTCGATGAGACTGATTTCAGTCAAATTGGAGCAAATCCCTATGATTTAGTATTTGGGGTTTTCTCCATTATTTAATTAATTCATCAATTAAATAATCAATATTTGATTTTTAGGGATTTTTGACCTGAGTGATGGAAAAATCACTCAAAGCTTAGAAAAAGTGGGTCTATGGGTTTACATGGTACTCTAAGCTTGAAAATGAGTACCCCCATGACTGAAACTGATTTCTGAGCCCATTTTTATTACAAAACCATTTTTTCCAATCAGGCTATTAAAAAATAGCCTAAGTTTTGTGGAAAAATTAAAATTAAAATAAATTAAAAAATTAAAAAAATAAAAAACTAGGGGGACTTAGACATGTTCATATGAATTGACCATGATGCCTAGCATGTTTACACATTGAAACATAGACTCTAATAACCTCAATAGGCCTAAATGCCACGTGGACCACCCCAACTTTGGAGATATTGAGTGAAAAACTCAGAAATTATCAGTCGTTTTTTCAACAAGCAATAATAACCAGGGGAAAAAACACCCTGGGCTGATCGGATTGACAAATAAAGTCTAAGAGACCAAGTATTTTATAGACACTATCATGCTAAAACATCTTATTACAACTCCCCCACGGGGTATGAACATGTGATATAGTACAACAAGCACTTCCCAGAAGCAATTCGGAAGGTCTTTTGAAGTTCGAACAAATCATCTTTGTCCGGTTCACCAAGCTCACTTGATAAGAAACCACTAAGTACAACTTAGGTGGTAACACTCTCCCACCACATAAAGTTTTTGAATCTCTTCAAGTTCAACTTCAAACCCATAAAGGACATTCAAATTTCCACATCTCTCATGATCCTCCATGTCATGAGAAGCCTCCAAACACTCTACCATTTGACAATATTCGATGTTGTACATTGCTCTTTGAATCTTCTCCATGTCTTCAAGGAATGATGGATCCTCCAAGGAAGTGGCTCTCCAACAATAATTTGATACCAATGCTTGAGTGTCATGGATTATGCTAATGGATTCTTGGATATCCCTTTCACTAATCTTCAAGGATCCTTCAATGAAGGATGGTTCATGGGAGTGAACCTCCTCTTCTTCTTCATTCTGGATTTGATAAACTCATTGAAGCTCAAGTGGTGACGGGGAAGTTGATCTTGGTTCTCCATTTTCTACTACAAGGTCTTCATCTTTATGCTCATGAGAAATTTGGGTTGCAGCAACATTTTTAGATCTGATCTCTATGTCACCAACATAGAGTTGTGAGCACCCATCATTAGGTACTCCTTCATATTTCAAACATCCATTAGTAGATGCCATTTAGTCCATTTCCATAGTAGAATTTGTTTCAGAATGATATTCAATAGTTTCAAGGTACTGTTCTTCCTTCTCATGTGACGTTTCATCATCTTTTTCAAATTTATTTGGGAGTGACTTTCGATCCTCTTGATGTAATGCTTTTTATTCTTCACCACCCATAGAAATTTGTAGCTCCTTGGTCTCCTCCCTACTTGTGCATTGATGATAATTCCTTAATGAGTTCTTATTTGAAATATTTTTCATAACTTCCTTCAACCAATCATTAAGGTTTTCAAAATTGATGGTCTTAAGTGTCTCTTCATAATGGAAAATTCTACTACCCATAAATTGGCTAGCCATCAATTCGAATGCTTGTTTAACTTTCCTGGTCATCTCCTCACCACTTGAATTAATGACTTTATTCAATTCATCTATACCATCCATAAATTCAATAGGTTCCAAGACCATGATCTGATACCACTGTAATGTCCCCTTTTTGGAAATTTTATCAAAAGACCAATTCTTCAATTATTTCACAATGTACTCAAATTGAACTTCTTACAACTCTAGTTAAATGGATTCAATTGATCCCAAAATTCCTCCAATTGCTTTCAAACTTGGTGAGGAAGGTCCTGAGGGGTGATGGGACATATGAGCACATATATTAGACATTAATCAACTGATATAGCCAACCATGGTCTACAATTTTCAAGGGAAGAAGTTTCGGGACAAGACTAGTCAATTTGGGAGGTGGAAATCCCTCTTGGGTCCTGGAAAAAATATCTTCCAAGAACTATACAACCTTCACTAATGGTGGGTATGATACTTGTATCTATTATTGGACATTAATTAAATTATATTTTCAGCATCAGATATGGTTTTGGGGTCAAATAGGTATTCAAGAGAACTCCATGAATTTACTAGTGGTTTTGAGGTTCCAACCCCCAATGGTAGATGACTCCAAATAGATCCAAATCCTCCCGAATTGTACCAAAATGTGTATGAGTGATATAATAACTTAATTATAATTTTCAGGGATATATTATGGACTTCCAATTACTTCTGAAAGTCTATATCAAATTCTGAATAAGATAGATGCTTTAATTAGCAATCCCGGGTTAATTGTCGGAATGGCCTCCCAAATGTACAGAAACCCACTCGAATTATCAAATTGAGGCAGGGGATATGTAGAGGAAATAAACAGGGACTCATATGATGAACCAATAGAACTCCCATGGTTATAAATTATTATCACTTCCTTCAATCTGATATATAAAAACTAGTTTTGAACGCTTGGGGAAATGAGATGCAATTTAATCCAATGGTTATGGAATTCAACCCAATGGCCAAAAAATATTAGTTAATGAATATGAAACCTAAAATATGATTCAGTGACAGTCCATTCATGCATGAATAATCAATAGTTTACACAACCATTCAAATCTACCAATATTATAAGAGTTTGCAACAAGGAAGTGGGAAATGGCACTGTTTCTTTATTACTGATCAATAATACATACAATATCTTGGCCTTTATACATGATAAATTTATGAAAAGAGAGAGAATATTATTTACATCAGAATACAAAATTATGGAGCAAGAGGAGCTCCCTCAAAAATATAAATGGCTCACCAAGTGCGCCTCACTCCACTGGGCTGAAATATGGTGAAAGAATGTGAGATGGGAGGGGGAATGAGCCAAATCCTGAAGTGTCCATGAGCTGATTTAGCTACACCTATATATTATAAATCCATTTAATCTCCTTGAAAGACCTGAGTGGACTCTCCAATCACCAACTAGGATGGGAATCTTTCACCCTCTAAATTGGCTCAAGCATGAACTAGTCACTCACTAACTCTTAATGGTCTCCTCAAATTCCAAATACATCCATAAACCAAATCCAAGTCGAATTGGTGTGGCTTCTTATTATATTCCATGTGGCCTCTCTATTCACCTTCCATCTTCTCCTAAATTGAGTAGGAACCCATTGGGATTCTCCAAATCACATGAGATCTCTATTGGATGCTCTTATTTCGACCTGATATGTTAGAGATGTCAGATGTCAGCCTTTAGAGCTGACTTGTGTCATAACTGTCATAGAATCTCCATCATTGGTGTCATATATGTCATAAGTGTAAGGGTAATCTAGCCAAGTGTCCATGAAACGCCCCATTTGGCTCTTCCTTGCTCATGTAAGTTACACTTCATCCCAAATTCGACCTATGAAGTATATGGACAAGTATATTGACTTTATAATCCGTCCAAAACATTAGGCTTTCCATAGATTTGAGATTGCAAGAGGTGGATGCCATTTAACATAAGAATTATAGCTAGTGTGGGTCCCACATCCTCCATGTGTCCTCATGATCAATTGCCACTTTGATTTTCCCTTGTATTTATTTATTTATCTCCTTTATTAAATATATATGCTAGTATAATGTTCAAATATCATTTATTGTCCCCTTATTCCAAATCTCAAAGCTTCCACCCCCAACCTAGGAAACTAGTGATTTTACTCCTTGGCAATTATTTGACCTTTAGCATCAATTTGACAACTTTCATGAATATGGCAAGTGTGATTTGGCCATTGTGACCCAATGCAAAATTTGGGACATTACATTTATGAGCTTTCCTTGCTATGGAGGATTGAAGTGGTGGTGGACTAGGTGGAGGAACTTGGTTTCTCAGTTCCAATGAGGTGTCGATAGAGGTCGTCACATTGTATCTCTATTTTTATATTAATAGAAATACCCATTTTTCTCCCAAATTTCATGTGCAATTGTTTAGATTTGTATCCATGGGTATAATTGCTTTACACATGTTTAAATGGATTATGCTAGTTTGAATGCTAAAAATTAAAATATTTTATATGCTTGGATATATATTTGTTCTTGAGGGAAAATTGTAGGGAACATGCATTTGATCATGAGCTCAATGGTGGTCTTATTTGAACATCCAGTTGAGGTACACACTCTATCCCTTAGTTTTTAGATTCTTTAATTTATCTAGAATATTTGAGAATGGATGTGATTTTTGGTCTCATCCTGTCTATTGTAGCCCACCCAAATCCATAAGAAGACTTTCTCCATAACAAAATTGGCAACTCCACTGGGAAAGTCTCCTTTTCAATGGGGATTTTGGGTGCATATTTGCTTAAATTTCTCTATGTTTCTTTATGTTTCTGTGTCGCATTTGGTAGTATAGTCATCTATTGACAGTTACTTGGAGTGGTTTGGCCTTAAGCTTTCTTTTTTACCCTCTTTTTATTTGTATATGGGGGTCATAGTACTGACAATAATGTATATATATATACGCGGGATGTCTTTTGGTAGGTTGCATACATATGCTTTTGTTCTATGAGCAATAATGTACACCTCAAGTTTTGTTTGATATCTTGATTTGAGGTATTTCTAGGTGGCTTGAGTATTGTTGGGTCTTCTAGGACCTATATGCTGGAATTTGGATGCTTCTTTTGTGGTTGGAAACCTCCTTTTTATTATTTCTTAGAGAAGTCGTTCTTATCATTTTCTCCCTTATTGTTTTGCTTTTAGTGCATGAATAATTGAATCTTGGTGTCTTGTTAGATTTGTGTATTTATAATTTCTTCCTGGGGATGAGAGTTTAGTGGTCCTATTGTGAATACACATAAATATTTGCATGATTGAATGTTCATTTGCATTTTTCATTTTCATTGAAAGAAACACTTGCATCAGTTTTCTTAGAATGGAATTATTCTAGGATTTCATTTAGGAAAGATTGGATTTGCATTTAAAAGGAAATGAAATTATTTTTGTGCATCTCATTTAGTGGCATACCATATTTTCATTTGGAAAACAAGATTGAAACTGACATGTTTTTAGGTGGTTTTTACATTTGCATATTTACTTTTATTGATGAGTCATAACATCATTAGTTTCATGGCCACATCCCTTGAGTAAGACCAACCTATTAAAATGAATGCTTGATTTAAAATTGAGTAGAAAGATTTTATTTTATAGGGTGCACCAACAAGCTTAGGTTTTAGAGTCTTGGAATAGGATTGTGTTAGTAAACTTCTCCAAGACTATAAAACATAAAAAATTAGGTGTCTCACCAAGGAGAGGAAAAATCCTTACTATAATTGGTGTTCTCAGGGATCTCCTCTTACACAGGAGTTAAGCACGAGGAAGCATGCATGTTGATGGTGGGTACATCCCTCCATTACCTTTGGTCAGCATCGGAGATATTTCCAGGATCCTATTTGTATCTAGGGGATTTTGAGGTGCATTTTGTGCTTTTGGGATTTGGGATTAGTTACCCCACCCATACGGTGGATCCCACTTGCGACTGTCCGCTTGAGCATCAATTATATTGAGGTGACCTTAGTTTCTTTTCCTAGGTTTCATAGGGGGTACTTGCAGAGGCCTAGCCAGGTAGGGGTTAGATGGCATAGTCGCTTTATGTATTGAAGTTGAGGGACATTGAAATTGGTTACACACCTTTTCTTGTAGTGTATGGGAGTCTCAGGATTATCCTAGGTGATACATACATGCTACATTTGGGAGATAATTGATACTCAGTCCTTGCTTGTGTGCATTTGTTCTAGCTTATTTAGGGGTGTGGTATGTGTTCTCCAGCTGGCCTTAGGGATTGTAGTTACTTGAGTCTCTCTTGGTAGAAGCATCATGGATCAAGTTCTAGCTCCTCATCAATATCATTGTTTAGCAGGTTTATCACCTTTTGATCCTACACAACTTCTTTAGAAGAGGTAGAGACATGAGACCGATCCTCTTTCCCATAAAGAACTTATTATACTTTTAGGGATGAATACTATATCTGACACTCCAAAGTTCCCTCTGTCCATGTCATCTGCGTTGGGAAGAGAATCCCATGGGGATCCTTCTACCACCACCTCCTGGATCCCAGGGAATCCAACTTACAGCAACCGACATGCTGCTATACTTCTCACCCTGTAGGAGCAAATACTTTTGAATTCACATGGTATTCGGATCACATAACAAACTTTTCCTTGAGGAATTCATGTACGAAGCCTCAAACTGTTCCGTTTACCATCAATCCTTTTACTTTTGGCATGCCAAATGTTTCAACTAGTATACCATCATCCATCCATGTTCCTAGTAGTAACCCTAGTGTTGGACTGGGGTTCACGACAACTCCTTATATTGTATAGCAGTTCGAAGGTGGCCACATCCCTTCTTCTACTTCGTTTGTTGGAGGGGGTCCACCCCCTTCATCAATTTCTCACACTAGTATTAATCCTTGTTTGGGTGGTGGTGGATATGTGAACGTTGGGTCTACAACTTATATCCCATATTTTGTCCCATCGTCCACTACACCTATCCCTTCAAATGTGTTTCTCATAAAGAATCCTCCCCATACTTTGAGTAGGAAATTGGAAGGGCATTGTACCTTTGGTATGGTTACCCTGTCATTTGGTGTCCTTGTGTCTCCACAAGTGTCTGAGGGCCATCCAGTACACCAGATGGGTAATTTTGGTAATATGGTTCACCCTTCCCAAATAATTCCTTACATGAAAATTACCATGCATCCTTACCTGGGTCATATGGGAGGAGGTTATTATCTGACTGGTCAAGTTCATGGCATTTAAAATAATCCTCTGTATCCGAACCAATATTTCCAGGTGGCATGGAATCAAATGTTGCAACCTAGGATCCACATTTTTAGCTACGTTGAATCTTCCTGATCTGTCTAGACTCACAAATGAACCGATGTGTCATGATTGAACATAATATCTAGTCCCTGGTAAGATTCCTTTGAACATTATGAAGTTTAAAGGTAAGAATAGCAAGGATCCTATTGATCACATTATGAATTTCCATCTCTGGTACTCTTTGAACTCATTAAATCATGATTCCTTTCGATTTATATTGTTTCAAACTACACTTATGGATCCAGGTTTGAAATGGTATATAGAGCTTCATGGGGGCATATATTGAAACTTTAATGACTTGGCCATCATCTTCCTTAATCACTTTCAGTTTTCAGTTTGCTACGATGTTGGTACCGAATAAACGTCGACCTTTCAACAACACAAGGCCACCCATATTTTCAACCATAGTCAAGGGTGGTGTATATGAAAGTGATTGATTAAGGCCCACATTCCACCATAATTTCTAATCGAGTGGTTCCTTAATTCCTTAAATACCTTATATTGTGAAGGATGTTTCGACGTCTGGAGTGGCTATCGAGGAACAAGCCATTTTTCGAGCTCAACAATTAGACTTGATCTATGCTTAGTATGGTCTCCCTTATGAGATTATTCTTGACACTTAGAGGTCGAATCATGACCCCAAATTTAAACTCGGGTCACATGCCAATGACATTGTTGGCTCTGCAAGTGGGAAATTTGGGGACTAGGTTACACATCAAATGCAAAATTTGTCGATTAACCAGTTTGTGGATGGACAAGCTAGGGATTTGTCCACCCTCACCCAATTGGCAGATGTACATTCCCTGCAATCGTCGAACTAGAAGGGTAACCAACAACTCAGAAGGAATAAGAAAAAGGGGGAGAATAATAAGAAGAGTGGGAATAAAAAGGAGAACGTTAATTGTGACAAGAATGAAAAAAATGATGGTGGGACAATAATACTAATGGAAGGTAAAATTCCCATGAAATATTTGTTGAGGAGACCATCTTATGCACAAATGAAAAAAAATTCAATTCACCAATCCGTGGATGGACAAGTTGTGGCTTCGTTCACCCCCACCCAATTGACAGATGTAAATTCCATGCAATCGTCAAACCATAAGGGTAACCAACAACTCAAACATAATAGGAAAAAGGGGGAGAATAATAAGAGGGATGGGAATAAAAATGAGAACGTTATTTATGGCGAAAGTGATGAAAATGATGGTGGGGACAAGAAGACTAATGGAAGGTCAAATTCCCATGAAATATTTGTGGAGGAGACCATCTTACACACTTGTTCCCTAGGATTAACAGGGCCTCAAATTTTATCGCATAGATCCCAACTATGTTGACTGATCCCATTACACACAATCGAAATATGAATTCAAGGACTTCGACCAACAGAAGTGGTGGGAGTCAAAACTATTTGGTCCTAGAAAGTAGTCATAGTTTTATCAATATGTTTTCGGCTATACATGTTGCGACCTGTTCACATCATTATGGTCCATCGAAACTAACCATGGGTAAAGAGCCTCTACCTCCAGATATCCCTTTGCAAATTAACAAGCTTGAAACTATACCACACATACGAAATGGAGTCCTTAATCACTTGGAGAATAATCCTAACCAATGAGCCTCCCAACATGATTCTATCATTGAGTATTTGGGATAGACTCCTTGCGCAATTTCGGCCTTAGAGGTGCTTCTGATTTGTCCCTCACATAGGAAAGCACTATTATATGCTTTAGGAGTGGCTGACCTGAATTGCCCTAGTGTTTTTAGGTTCGAGACTCATGATATCCAACCTTGATTTCCTTACCATGTGTATTTTCAAGTCCATGTGGAGTGTTTGAATAACATCGTTAAACATACATTTGTGGATGAAGGTGTTGCGACCTATGTGATGTATTTGGCTTGTTGGAAGGGCCTTTTCTCTCTTGTGTTGTCCAAATCCATGACCATATTGACATATTTTGATGGAATTTCATTTAGACCGCATGGCATTATTCCTTCCCTTCAGGTCCAATTGGGGGGAAATATCTTTCCAGTCGAGGTTGAGGTGGTTGATGTGCTCCTTGAATATAATCTTTTACTGGGTCAGATCTATATTTATGCCATGAAGGTGGTTGTGTTGTCGTTATTTCGTGTTGTGTGATTTCCTTATGAAGATAGAATTGTGATAATCAATCAATTATCATTTGATAATTTTGGTTCCTCAACATCGCCAGGCCCCACGATCCCAGTAATTGATAATTCACAGCTGGAATTTGAGAATGTTGGTGTTGAAACGTATCCTTCATTGATGGGAACCTTTAATTTTTTGGTACCGATCCTAGCTATTAATTCTACACCTAGTGGTGTTTTGTTTCCTTTAAGTATGTTATCATTTCATACCTCATATTTGAATTACCCCTAGACTCTCCATTCTCTAGTTTATTCAAATAAATATCATGTTAACACTCTGTTAACTTTTGGTCATAAGTGATACTCGCGTCCTTCATCCCCGTCAAGAAGTGTTGAGAAGGTAGTGTAGTATTCGCAGAAAGAGATGATGGCACACACAAGATAGCGCTCAGCCTTGGGGTAAGCCTTGGTGGTGAATGTCGAAAGCTAGCAAGATAGTATGTGGATCAGGGAAGTGAGGCTAAGAAGAAAGCATTAGGTGCACTGGAGGCATTAAAGGGGAGTCACAATCGAAGGTTGAGGTTGATCAGATAGCAGATCAACGACGTCAAACCATTCCGTACGGTGAACATGTCTGACCCAAGCCGCTTCTTCAGATTTGCGAAACAGTTTAAAGAACGGATGCATCCAATGGTTAAGATTGGGACCCAAGAAGATCTGCTGCTGAGAACGATTTCGCATCCCAAACTAGCGAGGATGAAAGCAACAATTCAACATTGTGAAAAGTGGTACGGGTCATTTTGATCGACGATGCATATGAGATCAGCGGTCATAGTTTATTTCACCATCTAGAGAAGCATGGAGGAAAACATGACCTCACTTCATGAAGAATGGTGGGGTTCGTCCGGATCGACGGTTGTGAAGAAATTCGGTCCTGATCAATGGTTGGGATGTGCACAGACTAGGTAAGGAAAGACGTGGCATGAAGGACCCCACATATCTACGGTTTAGGTCGTGAAGAGTAAATCTACGGTGCAAACTGCCTAAGAAATGCGCGAAAGTTATGATTGGGTGAAAAGCTATAAAGAAGGCCCACACGAAGTTGCAAATATTTGTCTTTTATGAAACCTCAAAGCCGTCGAATATCCAACCACATCCAGAGCACCAACCCAAACCAGCCATGAGACTGTGCTACAGAACAAGGTAAGCCCTTGATACCTCCTCAGTGTTATTTGAAAATGGATGAAATAGGAGTGGTAGGAGTGAGAGATGATGTAGAGCCTAAGGCCATAGGCCGGAGGATGGAAGAGAGCTCGTTGGACGAAAATGTTGAGATTTTTGATACCATCCTGGTGGGAGAAGCTATTGAAACCACCAGAGGAAAATTGGAAGCTCTTAAGAACTGAGGTAGAGATACTTGCGGTGTTTTTAAATATTTCTTCCACTTCTTCTTTATCGAACAAACCCCCCATTGCACTAAATTTGTCGAATGGTGTGCAAATAATTTCTCTATCACCGAAGGTGTTATTATGAATAATTCTAAGTCTAAAATCCTTTGCCCAATTCAAGATTCTGTCATTCACAAAGCCCTGGATATCCCAGATGAATTCACCCATATATCCTAAGACTACTGAGAAGAAGACATTGTACGTTGTTTTAGAGAGTCTACTGACAAAATTAAGGAAGCCTTCCTGAAGGCCTGTTCTAAACCCAATGGAGAACCCATCGACCTATCTTATCCTATCGACCTCAACCAATTCAATGAATAAACTCAGTGATGTATATCCCTGGCCAGTCAGTTCCTAGGTATAGATACCGACGCGTACATCCCAGAGTCATTGCTGAGTCTTTTGTTCATCTTAAGCACTTGTTCGGTCGAACCTGAATTTCTTGGATAGTTTGGTCAGTCTTGTTTCCTTAAATTTGATGAGTTCCTGGCCGAGAACATTCGTTCTCAGTTAACGAACTTCCATGACACTAGAATGTTCAGATTCCAGTCCTTTTTGCTAAGGATGTTCATAGCCTATAATGAGGAGGACCTACAAGTACCCGAATTGGAAATCTCTGCTGATATGGCCACAAATTACTGTAAATTCATGAATAGGTTGATGGCTGAAATATATGAACTCTTCTTTCATGAAGGGCTACCTAGGGTGTTTCCTGAGATGAGGCAAATGCTGCAACTGTCAAATAGCAAGAAGATAGGGTACTGGTTCCTCACAGAATCTGGAACGACCATAAGGTTGTATGGATTCGTACATACACCGTACATCCTGCCAGCTTTTCTAACCCCCAAGGTTTTCTCCCTGGAATTAATCCGACAGAAACTCATTGTTGAAGAAGAACACTTCTTGAACTTTAAGAAAAGTTCAAGTTTGATTTTTCCATGGGAATTAAAACCATACACAGTTAGAAGCAGGGCTGCTTTGCCCTTGGTCACCAACTTGCTTAGAGGCATGGAGTTTTCCCCAGGACAAGCAATAAATTATGATCCTCACCAGGTGATTTCCAAAAGAAGCAAAGCTCACAAATGCAGGCCCTTTGAGCACACCAAGATACCTAGACTTAGAGAAGCGGCGAATTGGGACAATTTCCCTAATCCTACCCGAATGGATACCAGCGCATAACAAGACACTGGCTCACAGCTACTGGGGGTAGTTTCTCCCCAAAGAGAGTTGGCTACAGTAGCTTCTATAGCAAGGGGATTCTCATCACTGGTCAGCTATTCGGTAAGTTCAATGAAAAGAGGGGATCTAAGGTCCATGGACACTGAAGAAATAGACACTGCCAGCATGCTCAAGAAACAAAAGGTGGAACCGGGATAGCAATTGGTGCAGGTCAAAATGGGAGAGGTAAAGAAGAAGAATTTAATAAAAGAATAATGACAGGAAGAGCTTGAGGCAACCGAATTGCAAATACAAGAGTATGTATTTGACGGACAGACTCCTAGAAAACATGCGTCCAAAGAAGAATGGTTGAGGTCTTACCAAGAGAGGGATGATAAAACCTTCTAGGAGACAACAGAACTATACAACGAAGCCTTGCAGTTGCCTCACCCCAATGTGGAATTGAAAACTGTAAGGGATCATGCCACTAATACCCTTAACTTAGCCCTAGAAATGGGGAACAAGGTGTCCGAGGTCAGTGTGAACCTTTCAAAGGTTCCCACTACTGACATCATACACCTGAACAAAGAGACTAGGGATATACTGAATACCAGAATGCTTAAAGCTACCATACAGATGTCTAAGTTGGAGGAGAATAGGGTGAAAACTTCAAATATTTTAAGGAAGGCGAGAGTGGAGAATAAAGCACTCAAAGGCCAAGTCAACAACTTACAAAAGGAAGCTATGAAAATAGAAGGATCTATGCAAAAAGGGAGTTTGGCTCAGAAATTCCTCGATGACAAAGAAAAGGAGATTCAAACCTTGAAAAAGAAGTTAAAAATCCATGGCACCCAGCTCACTCAAGCAGATGAATTGGCTGACTTCGAAAGGGAAAAAGAGGTATTGAACTCCGAGCTTACTGTCTGCAAGGCTAAGCTACTGAAGCTTGAAGAAAAGGAGAGACAGTGGGAAGCAGATATCCAAATTTTGAAGAATAGTGAGGCAGAATTGAAAACCACATTAGAATTGAAGGAAAATGAGCTTCAAAGCAAAAGCACGGAGAATACAATTTAGTCCACAGGTATGGCTGAAGAGATAGATACTAGATCCCTCTCCAAAGCAATGTCCCAGATAGGCTTAAAGGATACCAAGATCATTAAACTGAAACAACAGGTTGAGGAACTGGAAAAGGAAAGATTCAAAGAGAAACGAGGAAGAGAAAAGGCAGAGGAGAAATGCCAGGAACTGGCTCAACAAAATGCTAAATTGAGCCAACAGGTTGTCGGCAAACTTGCCTTGCAAGGTGCTAGGAATCTTATCTAGGATCAAATCATCATGGAAGCCAAAAAATCGTGGCCCTACCTAGATATTATTGAAGATCAGGAAATTGCTATGAGAGAAGCCAAGAAACAAGCCCAGATAGTATCGGCAGAAGTGAACACAAGGCCCTTGGTGACCGCAGAGAATGACATAACCTTCCTGAGCTCTATGTCAGATGGGTCCGCTAGCTGATATGGTATTCAGAACGGGGTCGTTGTTGTCTCTGGAGCTAGAAAGATAGTGGCTAAGCATAGGATGATGGAGACGGTACGGGCCAAAATAGAAGTTACTGAGCACAAAGTCTGAGAAGTCTTCCAGTTATTCAGACCACTGGTAAGCAGAGGGCTCCCCTTTTTCTGGGAAGAAAAGGGTCCTTTAATGTCTCAGAAGGAGTATCAGGAGTGCCTAGTGCACTGCCGATTGGACCACAACAAATTTGGAGATATGCAACAAGTGTTGTCAGGGAAGGTCGTTTTTGACAAATTGGCTAGTGATTTCAAGTTATTGTTTGATTTTAAATCCGCATGCTCCAGAGTCCTGAAGATTTCATACCCAGAAACGATGGAGCTCCAAGCGCAAGCATATGACATGATAGATGTGACCATGGCTCGTCCGGATTTATGGAGAGTCATCCAACAATACAGGTCACCCAAACTCAAAGCACACTCGTAGAAGTCACAATGGTGGTATGTAGGAAATTTTCTCTGCGTTGCATGCCCTTCCCAATGGTTGATTTTCTCAGAGCTTTGTACAATCATCACCTGCTAGCTGGGAGTATGGGATGCTCTCATGCCTATTTCATCCTGCGTTTCGCATTTCATTGTCTAGCCGTTACATGCAAGTCGCAGCCAATGTGCCACCTAAGAGGTTGTTAGAGGATGTCCTTTTGATTGTAACAAATTTTGATTCCCGGATGTCGATCTAGGAAAACCAAATATTATAAATATACCTCCTGAACAAGGAGAAGGGGTTGAAACCATTGTAATTTCGCTGTGTGTGTTTTTCAAGAGAATTTTAATATAATTGAAGAGCCGAGGTCAACGTTTTCATACAGGGATTCATGTGTCGTTCGCATTTACAGTCTGTTATTTCCTTTATTATGTGAATGTTTTTCCAGTTTATCTCTCCCATTTTGTTTTCTTTCATATCTGAGACTTAGGGTATAACAGCTCGGAATTCATACTCGCTATGCTCCATCTGTTGTTTCAGGTATTCACCAAAGTTTTCTTCTAAAGTTTATATATAATTAATTTTTTGGAATGCTTTGTGTTGATGGTCTGTTCATGTTCCTCCTTTCCACCAGACAATTATGAATCGACTGTGATTGAGTGGCTACCTTGCCCCTGTGTTGAAATCGCTTGAATTAAGTTTTGATTATTCCTATTATATATCTTGACTCCATCGCCCAATGGTGCTGTGTTTTGTTTCAACCAATTTTACAAACAATTTATAGTTTAATTTGTATATATATATATCTGGCATTGTTAAAATTTGTTGAGAGATCCCTCTTGGAAAAGCAGAAGGCCAGTTCTCTCTTTGAAAGTGGTTTTGTTGTTACCTGGGAGCGAGCCTTCCGCAACCTTTGGGATCAATTTCGGTGCTAACAAACTGGTGCCGCTGCTAGGGACAAGATGGAATATCATCCCTAGGAAGAATGACAAAGATTCAAAGGATAAAGAGTTTCTGTGGGCAAACAGATATTCTTACATGTAAAGAAGGTTATATTATTTTCCTTGGCGACTCCACTGAAAGATTCTTGAAGGTGACTCCACTAAGGAGACCGGTGAGTAGGAAGAAAGGGATTTTTGTGGGAAAATAGAAATTTCTGAATTCGCTAGAAGGTTGTACGTTTGTCCTAGCGACTCCACACCTGTTTTGATCAGTACCACACTAGATATCCTGGCTTCTAGAAAGATCCACACAAGAGGTAACTCTGATACCGAAACTTTACTCAGTGTGGGTAGTCCAGAAAGAATACTTAGGAATAGAAATAAAGAGAAATTGGATTCTCCATTGTTTGATACTTCATCGTCTCAAGATTTGTACGGTTTAGATGAACCTGAGTGGGGGGTTAGGGATGAAAAATTGCTAACTAAATCTAAATATGAATCTGACCTAAGAAAAGCTGGGGTTGACTCTAATACGTTGCAATCCTATCTGCTTGATTCTTTGTGGCTGAACCTAGAAACCCCACCAAAAGATGAAGAGATAGCCCCTATCTTTCAGAACACCTAGTTTCCCAACCCACTATCTGTTCCTAACCGGCCTACCCCGATAGCTGCTACTAGATTTGCCCCGTTAGCCCTACCTCTGGTTCTACATGACCTCCCTATGAATTATGCCCAAAGAATCACACTCTATGATGGGGATGGGAATGTATCAGGGGAATGTCCAGTGATATAAAATTTGAGATGATGCTCAAAACTATGGAAAATTTGATGGACAGGCTAATGGTGGAGGCTAAGCTGGCGAACCGAGAGCAGAATGAGCCTCAAATAAGGAATCCCAATTTTAGGAGGCAAGTCCCTCCCCCGCTCCAACCAAATAGACCAAGGGATGTGAGGAATCTGAGAAACCAAGAAGAGCAGCCAATCAGGCCTCCTTTCCCTGAAAACTATGTGGTTGCCGAGGATGAAGCTGAATCCGCCGAAGACCATATCCATCATTTCGGTGATTTGGACTCTGAGATCTACTTGAATAAAGAGGAACATGATATGTTTGCTCAGGTGGATGACAAGACCCTGACTGAGGAATTGGAGCAATATCATAAAGGGTATATGCATGCTATAGACGATGTCAGGAAGATCAAGTTAAGGAGTAGAGATGTCGCTATACATAAAAAGGGTGGTGACTCTGCTGGCGACGCTGTTGTACATAAGGGAGGGTTAAACCCAGACCAGCCTTCTAGTAGTCAAACCAGCCCCAGGAAAGGAAATGAAAAACAAAAAGGGCCGATGGCACCTAGAGAAGTGGAAAAGGGGAATAGTAATGTGAGAGAGTTGGAGCCAGTGGCACCTGTCGAACTAGGAAAAACCTCTCCCATGTTTAATCTCCAAAACGAGCTAGCTAAGCTAAAGGTCTCGATTCCTTTCAATGAATTATTGAGGAATCAGGAATATAGGGACACTATAACAATGATGATTGCAAATCAAGGAGAAGCTCACCCTGATATCTTAGAGCTAACTGAGGACAACCCTACTATTATTATGGGGTCTAATATTGACAGCGTGGACAGCGACGAGGAGGAGGTGGCCCCCTTTTACATGAGCTTGAATGTGCATGATATGGTGTTACACAATGCTATGCTGGATTCAGGAACCTCATACAATCTGATGCCAAAGGGAGTGGTGGAAAGCCTAGGGTTGGAGATTACAAGGCCTTATAAAGACCTGTATTCCTTTGATTCTAAAAGGGTGAAATGTCTGGGATTGATCAAAGACATGGTGGTATCTTTAAATAAGTTTCCATCTAAAATTGTAGTCATGGATGTCATTGTGGCTGACATTCCTCCCAAGTTTGGTATTTTGTTGTCAATATCTTGGACTTCGAAGCTGAAAGGCAGCTTGCAAATGGACATGACCTATGCAACAATTCCATTTCAGAATGAAAGCAAAAGGATATACAGTGAGAAGAGGTTTCCTTACGTTGTGAGCAGTCAGACTCAGCCCGACATCCATCATGTTTATGCCATCAACATGGACTTGGGGTCCTCCATTTGATTCAATGATATATCTCCTTGCAGCTCAGAAATCGTTGTGACACAAAAAGATAAAAAAGAGGCCAGCGAGCTGGAAGCTGAAAGGAAGCAAATGTACGAAGGACCGTGGAAGATGTATTTCAACGGCTTGATGTTTAAAGAGGGTGCTGGCATAGGTGTGTATATAATATACCCCACTAAAGATACCAAAACCTACTCTTATAAGTTGGTATTTGAATGCTCTAACAATGTAGCAGAGTATGAGGCCTTGTTGTTGGGCCTACATGCGCTGGAATATTTAGGAGCGAAAAGGGTCCAAATTTTTGGGGACTCAGAGCTTGTAGTAAATCAAGTGAATGATATCTATCAGACTAAACATCCGAGAATGAGAGCATACTGGAATGAGGTATGGGATATGTTCAAAAATTTATTCACTAAACATACGGTTGTAGTGATTCCCAGAGACGAGAATGCAGTAGCAGACTCTCTGGCGACTTCAGCAGGAAAATTTGAAGCTCCTGCGATGGGCAAAAAGAAATATAAAGTGAAGATTGTAAATAGACCTTCCATACCAGATAACACTAAGTATTGGCAAGTCTTCGAAGACGATATGTAGATCAAAAGATTTCTGGAGATGTCTGGTGAGTTTGTGAACACTCACATTGATGAAGTTGGCGCTGACCCTGAAAACGTCCTAGACGTTAAAGAGGAAGGGGAAGAAGCCATCGGGACAAGAACACTAAAGGATTCCTTGGGAGGCAGGGATATAGTCCAATTGAAAAGCAATCATATTCCCAGGGGCCTGATCCCTTTAGAATCTCTTTTTGACAAAAATGATGTAGCCAGGGATCCGAAGGTCGATCCTGCCATGGATGTCGTCGAAGATGTAGATATTGGCACTGAAGGTGACCCTAAAATTGTAAAATTGTCCAAGAAATTTCCCACTAAAGAAAAAGAAGGGTATGTGAACCTAATGAAAAAGTGCATAGATGTGTTTGCATGGAGTTATGGAGATCCCAAAGAATATGACACTTCCATCATACAGCATACTATTCCGATTAAACCTGGAGAAAAACCATTAAGGAAAAAAAACAGGGGGATTAATCCGAAGCTAGTCCCACTATTGAAAAAGAAGTAAAAAGGTTGTTTGATGCAAAGATAATAGTAACTATGAGGTTTTCAAAATGGGTAGCCAATTTGGTTCCTGTCCGAAAAAAGAATGGGGAAATAAGGCTATGCGTAGATTTCAAGAATTTAAATAAAATTTCTTTGAAAGATAACTAGCCATTGCCAAAGATGGACCAGATCTTGCAGAGGGTGGTAGGCTCAGAGAGGATATCCACTATGGATGGTTTTTTCAGGTACAATCAGGTGAAGGTGTTGCTTGAGGACCAAGAAAAAACCGCTTTCACCACACCTTGGGGTACATTCATGTACGCAAAGATGCCATTTGGATTAATGAATGCTGGAGAAACTTTCCAACGTGCCATGGATATTGATTTTGCAGATGAGAGAGACAAATTTGTGGTGATATACATGGATGACATTACTGTGTACTCTAGGTGGGATAAAGATCATATCAGGCACCTGGAAAGAGTTTTCATTAAATGCAGAAAGTATGGCATTTCCTTGATCCCTAGAAAGTCTAACTTCGCTTTAGAAGAAGGAAAGTTGCTGGGGCACATTATTTCAAAGGAAGGGATTAGGATTGATACAGACAGGGTAAAAGGAATTTTGAAAGTAGAGGAACCAAGAAGCAAGAAAGAAATCCAATCTTTCATTGGCCAAAGCAACTTCTTGAGGAGATTCATCCCTAGCTTCGCCGGAATCCTGATGGACATTACTTATATGTTAAGGAAAGATCATGGAATTAAGTGGACGGTGGGAGCCAAGAAAGCTTTCAAATATATAAAACAGGCCATTTCAAAAGCTCCTGTTCTGATTAGCCCAGATTTTAAAAATGATTTCTTAGTATTCTCTTATGCCTCAGAACACACTGTAGCGACAGTGTTGCTGCAAAAGGATGATCGGGGTGAAGAACAACCCATATCGTTCTTCAGTAAGATATTGAGAGATGGAGAACTGAAATATAGTATAATCGAAAAACAAGCCTACGCCTTGGTTAAAGCCTTGATGGATTTCAAAATCTACATCCTCCATCTGCACATAATTGCCTATGTACCTTGTAGTGTAGTGAAAAGCATACTTACACAGCCTAACCTGGAAGGAAAGAGAGCTCAATGGGTTGCAGTACTCCTGGAATACGACATATAAATCAAGCCCACAAAGTGAATCAAAGGGAAATGTTTGGATAATATGATGATGGATTCCCATTGTGACTCTCTGTAGCTAAATTTTCTCGCTTATCAGTCTGGTCAGGGAGAAGCGGAGGTGCAGGTGAGGCCTGACTTCTTTACATCTCCTTGGTATGCTGACATTGTTTTTGTATTACAGAATTTACAACCCCCTGCTGGGCTAAGCAAAACCCTGGCTAGATCCATAAAACTGAAAACTACTAAATTTTGCATCATAGAACAATATCTCTACTGCAAAGATCCCAGAGGGATACTACTGGTTGTCTTCTGGAGAACGAAGCTCAATGTATGGCAAAGGAATTTCATGAAGGAGATTATGGAGGACACCATTCATGGAAAGTTACCGTGAACAAAATTCTGAGAGCAGGGTTTTATTGGCCCACGTTGTTCTTAGATGTCTATAAGGAAATGACTAAATGCCACTAGTGTCAAATTTTTTAAGGGAAAAGGAAGGTGGTATCTCTCCCCCTCAACCCGATATCTGTGGAAGATCCATTCCAGCAATGGGGGTTAGATTTCATCGGCGAGATAAATCCAAACTCCTCTAGGAAGCATAAGTGGATTCTGACTGCCACTGATTATTTTACAGAGTGGATTGAGGCCACACCCACCAGGCGAGCTACAAAAGAAGAGATAATGGATTTTATAGAAAATAATATTCTGGCAAGGTTCGGTTGTTGATGTAATTGTAACTTCAGAATGTATTCACTTGTATTACTTATCTATTGTAACCCGATGTTTATTCCGGGATGTTATCATGTCATGTCATGCCCCGATGTTCCAATCGGGAGAATCAATAATGTAAACAAGTCATGTCAAGTCATTGTGGGTAACCCTCCGATTGTCTAAGGGTTAAAGTCCCCACAGTTCTGGGGCACTACGGTTATTAGACTCTCCCAGTAGAGGTCGGCCCTAGTAGGGTTTTAGTCATGTCGGGATTAGTATAAATAGAGAGCTGGACTCTTTATTTAACACACATCACATACACACTCAAGTGTAGTGTATAGTTGAGGAAGGAGAAGACACTGGGGCTAGAAAAGAAGAAGGTTACTACTGTCGGGAGTGCATCTTACTATTTTTAGGGTTTTACCTTTTATGCTAATTCTATCTCTGAGGAAGTTGCGGAGTTTTATCCATTTATGTTTTCCCCAAGGAAAAACACTGTTTCCATTGTCTCTTGTGTTTGATTGATGTGCTTGTTGTTCTCTCAGCTAAATATCCATATAATGATAGCTTAAATGTTGAAAAACTAACATGGTATCAGAGCTAACCTGAAAAGAAGACACTGTGCAGCTGCGGGAACTAGGGATTCCTACTTTGTGGATCTCTCTCCACAGATTTTTAGAAAAAGTAAGGTGGAATAACTCTCCTCCTTAGGGCACATCTTTCTGTCGAAGCAGAATCCAATTCTGAGGTTTTTCAGTTTTGGACCCGACACTGCTGCCAAAAATTAGGGCTTTTCACAAAAGAGGAATTTTTTAGTGAGCTCAGGCCTAGATTGATCTCCTCCCCAAAATCAAAGTTAGGGATAAATTTCAAAGCATTTGGGTGGACAGAACTTCGGAAAAGCAAAACCCTAATTTGCTCTTGAACCAACTCTGCAGGATTTCAGCTCAAAATTCAGATCTGACATCTTGACCTGGTAAGATCTAAAATATTTTGTATTTCCATTTGAGTTTCTCAGTTAAGATATCTCATCATACCAAGCTTGATGAAAATCTTGAGGGAGCTGATAACTTCCGAGCTTGGAAGTATAGGGTCTCCCTGGTCCTGGAAGAAAATGAATTAGACTCNCATGCCCCGATGTTCCAATCGGGAGAATCAATAATGTAAACAAGTCATGTCAAGTCATTGTGGGTAACCCTCCGATTGTCTAAGGGTTAAAGTCCCTGCAGTTTCAGGGCACTAGGGTTATTAGACTCTCCTAGTAGAGGTTGGCCCTAGTAGGGTTTTAGTCAAGTCGGGATTAGTATAAATAGAGAGTTGGACTCTCTATTTATCACACATCACATACACACTCAAGTGTAGCACATAGTTGAGGAAGGAGAAGACACTGGGGCTAGAGAAGAAGAAGGTTACTGCTATCGGGAGTGCAACTTACTATTTTGGGGTTTTACCTTTTGTGCTGATTCTATCTCTAAGGAAGTTGCGGGGTTTTCTCCATTTATGGTTTCTCCAAGGAGAAACACTATGTTCATTGTCTCTTGTGTTTGATTGCTGTGCTTGTTGTTCTCTCAGTTAAAGATCCATATAATTCTAGCTTAAATGTTGAAAAACTAACATGGTATCAGAGCTAACCTGAGAAGAAGACACTATGCAGCTGCAGGAACTAGGGATTCCTACCTTGTGGATATCTCTCCACATATTTTCAGCAAAATTAAGGTGGAATAACTCTCCTCCTTAGGGTGCATCTTTTTGTCGAAGCAGAATCCAATTCTGAGGTTTTTCAGTTTTGGACCCGACATTGCTACCGGAAATTAGGGATTTTCACAGAAGAGAAATTTTTCAATGAGACCAGGCCTAGATTGATATCCTCCCCAAAATCAAAGTTAGGGATAAATTTCAAAGCATTTGGGTGGACAGAACTCCAAAAAAGCAAAACCCTAATTTGCTCATGAACCAACTCTGCAGGATTTCAGCTCAAAATTCAGATCCGACATCTTGACGTGGTAAGATCTAAAATATTTTGTATTTCCATTTGAAATTCTTAGTTAAGATGTCTCATCATACCAAGCTTGATGAAAATATTGAGGGAGCTAATAACTTTCGAGCTTAGAAGTATAGGATCTCCTTGGTCCTGGAAGAAAATGAGTTGGACTCCTACATCCATGAGGAGGTTCCAGTTCTAGAGGGTGATGAGGCTAAGGCCTTGCATAAGAAGAATTTGGTTATGGAAAAGAGGATCATTGCTGATTCTATCAAGGATCACCTTATCCCTCCAGTGTCCTCTCTCAAGACACCTAAAGATATGTTTGATGCCCTAACCAAATTGTTTGAAGGGAAGAACAAAAACCAGAAGATGACTCTGAGAAACCAATTGAAGAATGTGAAGATTCAGAATGCAGAAACAATCCAGTCTTACTTCACAAGAGTCTCTCAGATCAAGGAACAACTAGAAGTAGTAGATGAAGAAGTGGAAAATACAGAGATTGTGATGACTACCTTGAATGGCCTCCCTAGGTCATGGGATTCTTTCATCCAAGGAATCTGTGCTAGAAAGAAGTTAGTCAAGTTCAGAAGACTATGGGAAGAGTGTTCTCAAGAAGAAGCATGGATAGCAGCTCGAGAAGAAAATATGGGAAGTGAAGATCAAGCTCTCACGGTACACTCCAATTAAACCAAAAGAAGATCTCGTCACCCTAGAGGTAAGCACTATCACAAAGATAACACTAGAAAAGATTTGTCTAGGGTCATATGTTATACATGTGATGAAGTAGGAAATTATGCAAAGAATTTTCCTAAGAAACCAAATCTATCAAAGAGGAGCAGCAAAATAATACATCATGCTCATGCTGCAGAGGATGATGAACCATCCAAGAAGAGAACCAGATATGAAAGTGAAGATTCTTGAGGATGAATATGTTTTGATTTTCGATCTCACAGGTAACATTACTCATGGAGGTGATGATTGGATTATAGACAGTGGGGCCTCCAAACATATGATAGGATTCAAGGAATCCTTTGTGATATTGTCAAAACATGAATTACCTCACAAGGTGAAGCTAGGAGATGACTACCAATATCCAATAAAAAGGTAGTGGGGAATCTTCCTATAAGCTAGACTCTGGAAAGTCTCTAACAATGAAAGAAGTATTGTTTGTGCCAAGACTCAAGAAGAACATCCTCTCCATATCGAAATTAGATGCAAAAGGAATGAGGGTTGAATTCATAGATGGTCAAGTCATCATGTGGCCAAAAGGAAAGACTATCTATGATGCGGTGGTGATTGGAGAACAAGAAGGAGGATTGTACAAACTAAAGGGTCATCTAGAACAAGCCTTGGTCCATGACATAGTAGAGCCAAGTGAACTTTGGCATAGAAGGCTTGCACATGTGCATTACAGAGTAGTACCTATTGCAAGCAAAGTTGTTGAAGGTCTTCCAGAAATCCAAGCAAAACATGATGGGGTCTGCAAAGGATGTGCGAAAGGAAAGAATACAAAGAAGACATTTCCAAGCAGTGAAAGCAAAGCAAAAGGAATCTTGGAAATCATCCACTCCGATGTATGTGGTCCCATGTCATCAAACTCACTAATCGGGTATGCATATTATGTTTCTTTTATTGATGATGTTTCTAGGAAGACATGGGTTTATTCCATGAAGAACAAAGATGAAGTACTATTCAGCAAGTTCAAGGAATTCAAATCCTTGGTCGAGAACCACACTGAAAAGAAGATCAAGACCTTTCGATCAGATAATGGCAGAGAATTCAATTCAAATGAGTTCAAATAGCTATGCAAAGAATCAGGGATTAAGAGGGAGTTGTCTACTCCTTATAATCCACAACATAATGGGATTGCAGAATGAAAGAACATAACTATCAAGGAAGCTGCAAAAGCAATGCTTCATGATCAAGACCTTCCTATGCATCTTTGGGCAGAAGCTACCAGAACAGTGGTGTATGTACATAACCATACTCCACATAGAGTACTTGAGAATAAGACTCTTGAGGAAGTCTTCTCCGGCAAGAAACCAGAAGTCAGCCATCTCAGAATATTCGGCTGTCCTATGTACATACACATTCCAAAAGAAAAGAGGACTAAATTAGATCCTTTAGGAAAGAAGGGTATATTTGTGGGATACTCTGAAATCTCGAAGGCTTATAGAATATATTTCCCAGGATTCAAGAAGATTGACATTAGCAGGGATGTGACATTTGATGAAGATACAGCTTACAACAAATCCAAAAAGAAACCTGCAGAAGAATCCGAAGAAGCAGAAGCACCAAGAATTCATGATACAACCATGAATGAAGAAGCTCAAGAAGAAGATCGAGAATTTGAAGAACCACAAAGACCTGTAGATCCACCCCTGGAGAAGAATCCTCATAAGAGGAAACTTGCTTGGGTACGAGAACTTATCCAAGGTGCGGAAAGATATGGGGCTCCAGAAGAGAATCACAGAGAAAGAAAGAGGACCAGATCCTGCTTCGGGTATGTAGCATTACTATGTGATTTCATTGATAAAGAACCTTCCAGTTATGAAGAAGCGACAAAACGAAAAGAATGGAAGGATGCTATGATCGAAGAATACCAATCAATCATGAAGAATGATGTTTGGGATGTTGTCCCAAGACCAAAAGAGAAGTTAGTTGTAACTTCCAAATGGATCTACAAGATCAAACATGCTGCAGATGGTAGCATAGAAAAATATAAGGCAAGATTTGTGGCTCGGGGTTTCTCTCAGAAAGAAGGAATAGATTATGAAGAAACCTTTGCACCTGTAGCTAGATACACTTCCATCAGATCAGCACTTGCTTCGGCTACAGTGATGAAATGGAAGATACACCATATGGATGCCAAGACTGCTTTCTTGAATGGTGTAGTGGAAGAGGAAGTGTACGCAGAACAACCACTCGGTTTTAAGACACATGACAGGGAGTCTCATGTGTGAAAATTGAAGAAATCCCTGTACGGGTTGAAACAGGCGCCCAGGACATGGTACGGCAGAATTGACAGCTTTCTATCCAGTTTGGGCTTTACCAAAAGTAAAGCAGATTCCAACCTTTAATACAAGGTTGAATATGGCAACCCAGTGATGCTTCTACTATATGTAGATGATCTATTTGTGACAGGTATGGATGGGTTGATTGTTGATATGAAGAGAAAGCTTGCCACCGAGTTCGATATGAAGGACTTGGGAATGATGCATTATTTTCTAGGTATGGAGGTGTGGAAGAGTGCGGATGGAATCTTTCTTGGACAAGGGAAGTATGCAGTAGAGATAATAAAGAGGTTTGGGATGATGGACTGCAAGGCTATGGCCACACCTATGGCATCGAACCTGAAGCTATTGAGTGATGCTTCATTAGAGTCGGTTGATGCTACGATGTATCATAAGATGATTGGGTCCTTAATGTACCTGACAAACACGAGACCAGACATTTGCTTTGCTGTGAACACCTTGAGCCAGTTCTTGACAGATCCGAGAAATGTTCACTTGATTGCTGCAAAGCATGTTCTGAGGTACCTGAGGGGTATAGTTGATTATGGGCTCAAGTACGATGCAAATCAGAAGATTAACCTGGAGGGTTATGTTGATTCAGATTGGGCAGGCAGTGTCAAAACCCCAAATTTTCAAAAAATTTAAAAACTTTTAATTAGCATAATTGTATGTTAACACAATCGTTAAATACTGTTTAGTTAATGCTATTTACTTTGTAACTGTAAGATCATTACTTGGTTGGAATGTTAGTTGAGTTTATCTTTCTTCAGTTTTCTAATTGTTCTCTGTTTGCAACAGCATGTGGATAAACTACGTTAGACTGGGCTTACTTAGCTGTAAAGCTAACGCACACAGTTTTCCTTTATCTTACAGATTGACAGGTAAAGTTTTTGGGATTGCTGCTAACAGATCATTCTAGATGTAAAATAAATCATATGCTGTTTCAAGTGATTTTAG
>LPNX010369132.1:433369-525628 GCA_001517045.1 Pseudotsuga menziesii | reverse complement strand
TGTTGACTCTGCTGAGTCATCAATCCCTACTTAGGATTAAGTTTATCATAATGTCTCAAAAAATTAAATAAAACAATTACATAATTTTACAAAATTGGGGTATGTGACAGGCAGTGCCATCGATAGGAAGAGCACTTCAGGGTGTTGCTTCAGTATGGGATCAGGTGTGATCTCTTGGTTTAGCAGGAAGCAATCCTGTGTGGCACTGAGTACAGCTGAAGCAGAGTATGTCGTATCCTATTCAGCTATTTGTGAGGCAGTCTGGCTAAGGAAGCTACTGTCTAATTTATTTGATCTCTAGATGGATGCTACTTGTATACATTGTGACAACCAGATTACGTGAAGTTGTCAGAGAATCCAGTGGTCCATGACAAGTCGAAGCATATCGAGATCAAGTATCACTATATTAGGAATATGGTGCAGAGGGGAGCAGTGAAGCTCCAGTATGTTGCGATGGATGATTAGATAGCTGATGTGTTGACGAAGCCACTAGCCAGAGTGAAGTTCGAGCACTTCAGGGAGAATCTTGGTGTTCTTCACATCGAGGTCCCTTCCAAGGGGAAGTGATGAGTCCAGAAGCCATTATGATGAGAAGGTCAGATGTAAGGGCTGAGCCATTCTATCATGGTGAAAGGATTGCTTCCTTCCATGTGAGATATGAATGCTAAGATCCACAGCCATTCTGACGAGCAGGTCAGATGTAAGGGCTGAGCCATTCTGTCATGGCTAAAGGATTAAGTTCCTCCCATGTCAGATGTGAGTACTGGCCATTTTGATGAGTAGGTCAAATGTAAGGGCTACCGCCATTCTGATGAGTAGGTCAAATGTAAGGGCTATGCCATTCTATAATGGCTAAAGGATTAGGTTCCTCCCATGTCAGATGTGAGTGATGGCCATTCTGACGAGTAGGTCAGATGTAAGGGCTACCGCCATTCTGACGAGTAGGTTAGATGTGAGTGCTGGACATTCTGATGTAGGATGAGCTCCTACATAGATGTAAGGGATACTGTCTTTCTGACGAGTAGGTCAGATGTGAGTGCTAGCCATTTTGATGTGACTATAGGATTAGGTCCTATATGATCATATATAAGGGCTACTACCTTTCTAATGAGTAGGTCAGATGTAAGTGCTGGCCATTCTGACGAGTAGGTCAGATGTAAGGGCTACAACCTTTCTGACGAGCAGGTCAGATGTGAGTGCTGGCCATTATGACGAGTAGGTCAGATGTAAGGGCTACCAAAGACCTACAAGGAGGTAGGCATACACCCATCATGAAAGAAGGTTGGATCTATAGAACTTCTTGTGATGAGAAGAATCATGAGATAGCACATATGATGGTGACCAGAGGAGATCCAAATCGAGCTATGATCCAGATCCAGTTATGATGACTCCGAGAGATCCAGATTGAGTGATGATGATCCAGATCGAGTGATGATCCAAATATAGTGATGATGATCCAGATCCAAATATTATGTTCCAGATTGAGTATGATCCAGTGATGTCCCAGATCGAGTATGATCCAGTGATGTCCTAGATCGTGTATGATCCATAGATGTTCCAGATCGAGTATGATCCAGTGATGTTCCATATCGAGTATGATCTAGTGATGTTTTAGATCGAGTATGATCCAATGATGATGATCTAGATCGAGTGGTGATCCAGACCCAGATGAAGATGGCATGAAGATAAAGATGAATTGAAGACAAGATGACTTGGAGATGCAGATGACGATAAGATGTAGAGAAGAAGACCAGTGATGAAAATTGTGTCGAGAGAATACCTTCCTAGTTAAGAGGGAGTGTTGATGTAATTGTAACTTCGGAATGTATTCACTTGTATTTCTTATCTATTGTAACCCGATGTTTATTCTGGGATGTTATCATGTCATGTCATTCCCCAATGTTCCGATTGGGAGAATCATTAATGTAAACAAGTCATGTCAAGTCATTGTGGGTAACCCTCTGATTGTTTAAGGGTTAAAGTCCCCGTAGTTCTGGGGCACTAGGGTTATTAGACTCTCCTAGTAGAGGTCAGCCCTAGTAGGGTTTTAGTCATGTCGGGATTAGTATAAATAAAGAGTTGGACTCTCTATTTAGAACACATCACATACACACTCAAGTGTAGCGCATAGTTGAGGAAGGAGAAGAAATTGGGGCTAGAGAAGAAGAAGGTTACTGCTTTCGGGAGTACATCTTACTGTTTTGGGGTTTTACCTTTTTTGCTGATTCTATCTTTGAGGAAGTTGCAGGGTTTTCTCCATTTATGGTTTCCCCGAGGAAAAACACTGTGTTCATTGTCTCTTGTGTTTGATTGCTGTGCTTGTTGTTCTCTCAGTTAAAGATCCATATAATGCTAGCTTAAACGTTGAAAAACTAACATCGGCTGCTCGAGGGGGATTGTGACCGACAACACCCCTGCGTTTATGTCACATGCCCCAATTTTGCAAAAACAATGTTATATTATTTGTTATATTATTTGAGGACAATATTGTAAATTTTATGCTAAGTTGTAATTGATGACTCAGCAGATTCAAGGATATTTAATGTAATTCTGAATATTTTAATTATAAATAAATAAAGGAGGAGACAACAGCTTAGGAGAGCTGTTAAAAGAGTGTTTACTGTTGAAATTGGTGGAGGAGACTGGGTGGAGAGCAAACTGACATGTGGCAGCATCCTCAAACCACTTCCAGCCGTTGCAGGTGGCAACCTCCCTACATTTGGGGTCATGATTCCCCAAGAAAGTGGAATCAGAGTAGGTGGCTCAATTAATGACAACTGACCCAAAATACCTAGCCAATATTTATAAAAATTCCCATTGAAGAGAGCTGAGGTTGCTCAGTCTAAAGAAGTGATCATTCAGGTGAATGTACTTCAAAGAAATTCAATGGAAGGGAATTGTTGAAAGAGTTTGAGGGGATAACTGCTGAGTGATCTAGTGCAGCTTTTAAGTTGAAATATCTTACTGCTGAGTGCAAGGTGTTATACTGAGTTATTGGACCAGTCTACTGTTTGCATGCTCAGCCAGTTCTTAGACAAGAAGACCAGGAACAGGCTCAGGGGTCCTGAGGAAGCGTTGTTTGAGCGCTCTCCAGGAGATTGGTAGGGAGGAATGGCCTCCTAACGGTGTTGTCGTCTATCCTAATCAGGTTCTACATTATTTTGTTTTAATGTGTTAGAATGGAAAATAATTTCTAGTCTGTGTTTTTCCACATCTTGAAGGACCAGGCCATACTCCAACACAGATAGAATATTTACAGTAGATGAAAGAAAATGTTAAGAGATTGAATATAATAGTTATGGTTCTGCATTTTGTAGTTAACAGAGTAATTTATTTTCAGTGTGTAGGTTATTATTAAAAAGAACAGTGATCTAGTTATTATGTCCATTATTTTAACAGGTTTATTTATGTAAACCTATTGGAAAATAAATAACAATATTTTAGCACAAGTAGAACGTTTAAGAGGATAAGAGAATATCTTAGTAGATAAGATTCTGTATTTACAGACAATAGAGTAATTTTATTCATGTTAAATATCAGGAATGTTAAACAGTTTTATGATATGTTTATTTTTTTCTCTGTTTTCACTGAGTAACTGAATGAAATGCAGCAGAAAAATCACAGTAGAGTCACAATGTTTACATACAGTTAAGTAAAGAAATAAGATACTAATCATATAGTTTATTTTATAACAATATCAACGAAATCTAGGATTAATATTTATTATAAACTAAATAGGATTAAATTTAAAAGTACTTAGATTAAAAATAATAAACTGAGTTACACAATTTATGCTATATCATTTCAAAAACTCTAAGTAAAGTCTACTAGACAGTTTACTAAATAAAAACAATGAAAATATAATTAATAACTAGTATAAAACTAAATAATATCTATGTAAAAACTATTTATAAATATTAGACAGGATTATACCTGTAAATATAAACTTCAGGGTCGAAACCCTAACCAAGTTATTAATCTATTATAAATAAAATTTCTAAGTTGCAAACCATTTACTTGGATAATAATATATATATAAGCATTGAGTCTACTATAAACTGTCACAGTCCTTTCTGGAACAAAGGTACTTTTACACAACACAACTATAATGCTAGCTTAAATGTTGAAAAACTAACATCGGCTACCCGAGGCAGATTGTGACCGACAACGCCCCTGCGTTTATGTCACATGCCCCAATTTTGCAAAAACAATGTTATATTATTTGTTATTATTTGAGGACAATATGTTAAATTTTATGCTAAGTTGTAATTGATGACTCAACAGATTCAAGGATATTTAATGTAATTCTAAATATTTTAATTATAAACAAATAAAGGAGGAGACAACAGCTTAGGAGAGCTGTTAAAAGAGTGTTTACTGGTGAAATTGGTGGAGGATACTGGGTGGAGAGCAAACTGACATGTGGCAGCATCCTCAAACAACTTCCAACTGTTGCAGGTGGCAACCTCCCTACATTTGGTGTCATGATTCCCCAAGAAAGTGGAATTAGAGAAGGTGGCTCAATTAATGACAACTGACCCAAAATACCTAGGCAATCTTTATAAAAATTCTCATTGAAGAGAGATAAGGCTTCTCATTCTAGAGAAGTGATCATTCAGGTGAATGTACTTCAAAGAAATTCAATGGAAGGGAATTGTTGAAAAAGTTTGAGGGGATAACTGCTGAGTGATCTAGTGCAGCTTTTAAGTTGAAAGATCTTACTGCTGAGTGTAGGGTGTTATACTGAGTTATTGGACCAGTCTACTATTTGCATGCTCAGCTAGTTCTTAGCCAAGAAGACCAGGAACAGGCTCGGGGGTCCTGAGGAAGCGTTGTTTGAGCGCTCTCCAGGAGATTGGTAGGGAGGAATGGCCTCCTAACAGTGTTGTCGTCTATCCTAATCAGGTTCTACATTATTTTTTTTTAATGTGTTAGAATGGAAAATAATTTCTAGTCTGTGTTTTTACACACCTGGAAGGACCAGGCCGTACTCCAGCACATATAGAATATTTGCAGTAGATGAAAGAAAATATTAAGAGATTGAATATAATAGTTATGGTTCTACATTTTGTAGTTAACAGAGTAATTTATTTTCAATGTGTAGGTTATTTTTAAAAAGAACAGTGATTTGGTTATTTATGTCCATTATTTTAACATGCTTATTTATGTAAACCTATTGGAAAAGAAATAACAATATTTTAGCACAAGTAGAACGTTTAAGAGGATAAGAGAATATCTTAGTAGATAAAACTGTGTATTTACAGACAATAGAGTAATTTTATTCATGTTAAATATCAGGAAGGTTAAACAGTGTTATGATATGTTTATTTTTTTCTCTGTTTTCACTTAGTAACTGAATGAAATGCAACAGGAAAATCATAGTAGAGTCACAATGTTTACATACAGTTAAGTAAAGAAATAAGCTACTAATCATATAGTTTATTTTATAACAATATCAACGAAATCTAGGATTAATATTTATTATAAACTAAATAGGATTAAATTTAAAAGTACTTAGATTAAAAAGAATAAACAGAGTTACACAATTTATGCTATATCATTTCAAAAACTCTGAGTAAAGTCTACTAGACAGTTTACTAAATAAAAACAATGAAAATATAATTAATAACTAGTATAAAACTAAATAATATCTATGTAAAAAATATTTATAAATATTAGACAGGCTTATACCTGTAAATATAAACTTCAGGGTTGAAACCCTAACCAAGTTATTAATCTATTATAAATAAAATTTCTAAGTTGCAAACCATTTACTTGGATAATAATATATATATAAGCATTGAGTCTACTATAAACTATCACAGTCCTTTCTGGAACAAAGGTACTTTTACACAACACACCTATAATGCTAGCTTAAATGTTGAAAAACTAACATCGGCTACCCAAGGCAGATTGTGACCAACAACGCCCCTGCGTTTATGTCACATGCCCCAATTTTGAAAAAACAATGTTATATTATTTGTTATTATTTGAGGACAATATGTTAAATTTTATGCTAAGTTGTAATTGATGACTCAGCAGATTCAAGGATATTTAATGTAATTCTGAATATTTTAATTATAAATAAATAAAGGAGGAGACAACAGCTTAGGAGAGCTGTTAAAAGAGTGTTTACTGGTGAAATTGGTGGAGGAGACTGGGTGGAGAGAAAATTGACATGTGGCAGCATCCTCAAACCACTTCCAACTGTTGCAGGTGGCAACCTCCCTACATTTGGGGTCATGATTCCCCAAGAAAGTGGAATTAGAGAAGGTGGCTCAATTAATGACAACTGACCCAAAAGACCTAGGCAATCTTTATAAAAATTCCCATTGAAGAGAGCTGAGGCTGCTCATTCTAGAGAAGTGATCATTCAGGTGAATGTACTTCAAAGAAATTCAATGGAAGGGAATTGTTGAAAGAGTTTGAGGGGATAACTGCTGAGTGATCTAGTGTAGCTTTTAAGTTGAAAGATCTTACTGCTGAGTGTAGGGTGTTATACTGAGTTATTGGACCAGTCTACTATTTGCATGCTCAGCCAGTTCTTAGCCAAGAAGACCAGGAACAGGCTTGGGGGTCCTGAGGAAGCGTTGTTTGAGCACTCTCCAGGAGATTGGTAGGGAGGAATGGCCTCCTAACGGTGTTGTTGTCTATCCTATTTAGGTTCTACATTATTTTTTTTTAATGTGTTAGAATGGAAAATAATTTCTAGTCTGTGTTTTTCCACACCTGGAAGGACCAGGCCGTACTCCAGCACATATAGAATATTTGCAGTAGATGAAAAAAAATGTTAAGAGATTGAATATAATAGTTATGGTTCTACATTTTGTAGTTAACAGAGTAATTTATTTTCAATGTGTAGGTTATTTTTAAAAAGAACAGTGATTTGGTTATTTATGTCCATTATTTTAACATGCTTATTTATGTAAACCTATTGGAAAAGAAATAACAATATTTTAGCACAAGTAGAATGTTTAAGAGGATAAGAGAATATCTTAGTAGATAAAATTGTGTATTTACAAACAATAGAGTAATTTTATTCATGTTAAATATCAGGAAGGTTAAACAGTGTTATGATATGTTTATTTTTTTCTCTATTTTCACTTAGTAACTGAATGAAATGCAACAGGAAAATCATAGTAGAGTCACAATGTTTACATACAGTTAAGTAAATAAATAATCTACTAATCATATAGTTTATTTTATAATAATATCAACAAAATCTAGGATTAATATTTATTATAAACTAAATAGGATTAAATTTAAAAGTACTTAGATTAAAAAGAATAAATTGAGTTACACAATTTATGCTATATCATTTCAAAAACTCTGAGTAAAGTCTACTAGACAGTTTACTAAATAAAAACAATGAAAATATAATTAATAACTAGTATAAAACTAAATAATATCTATGTAAAAACTATTTATAAATATTAGACAGGCTTATACCTATAAATATAAACTTCAGGGTCGAAACCCTAACCAAGTTATTAATCTATTATAAATAAAATTTCTAAGTTGCAAACCTTTTACTTGGATAATAATATATATATAAGCATTGAGTCTACTGTAAACTGTCACAGTCCTTTCTGGACCAAGGGTACTTTTACACAACACACCTATAATATTAATTTAACCAAAATAACAAGTAATAGAACTTAATCATTAATTAACTGAAGAGCTTAACAAGGGTTTCACTTCAGGAAAAACCCTAGCTTGTATTTTCCAAAAAAGTAATATTAATATTATAAATTACACACTACGAATAAGTTACAGTCCTTATAATAACAATGTATACTAAAAAAGGATATTTAGACATAATGTTCTTCATTAACAGTCGGATAGGACAAACCCTAATATACACAGAGTTACAATATAGAAGTTTACTGTAAAAAAACGAGACAGAGCTCGAAGTAAAACTTTTTTTTTTAAACCCAATGTATTACATTGACAGGCCGTAAGGCTACAAACTTAACCAGATTACAATACCCAGCTCAGGGCCGGTGTACCCAACATCATGGCATGGGTTTTTAAAAACAAAACTAACATTCATTATATCAAAACCTACATTACTGTATAATCTTTATAAGTCAAGAAAAGAGCATATACAAATCACGACATTGAAGCCAGAGTCACCCTGCTATAAGCAAGGGTTTAATAACGAAAAAAAAATCTTAAAAACTGAAGAGCAAACTTCCCAAGACTAGGGAAACCAAGGTCGTAACTTATTCCAACTGAAATCATTTTTCCCCTAAGTTTGTACAAGAAGGGAGTTCCACTTTGTAACTGGGGCTTACCCGTAGACTAGATGCCAATCCAAACGTGAAGAGGATTCTTCCAAATGAAAAGGCGAACCATCACTTGCAAGTGAAAACCAAAATCTTGATTTAAAAACTGAGTTTATAACTGTAACTGTAATTTTAAAGCTTACAAACAATTTAAAACAAATTATTACCTGGAAGTGTTGAAAACTGAGGCCACGAAGAAGACAAACCAACACAACGAACAGTACAACCCTCGTGTTCACCTGAGAAAGGGGCAGCTGGGTTCAAAATACTAACTACACTAATGATTGGAGTAGGAGCAAGCATTGACAGTGGCCACACAATGATTTGACACTAAAAACTACTGACTGTGTAACACTACCCTCATGCACAACAAAGTTTTGTTTGCAGGAATCAAATCAAATTCAAGCTGTGAACTTCACAACTCTTACACTGGGTGAGAACACTTCGGAATGCATAGACAGTGGAGCTAAAGGTGAGCACAAGCGAGCCCTCATGGCTGCAGGAAACCAGACAAAGCAGAGACAAAAAACCTCGACAAAGAATGAGAAGTAGGGTTTCATGGTGAGCTTATAAGCTATGCAATGCACGATGGTGGATGTTCCACGTGCCCACAAAGTTATCCATTCCACAGTGGGTCGAGGTGTATAGTCTCCACTGCAATATCGGGATCAAATTATTGTTAATAATTTGTATAATGATCACAGTGATAATGAAATCTATAAAGTCAAAACGTATCATTTCATTGATAAATCATAAAATTCAAACTATGATAAAGAACAAGATTTTCATGGTATTGGTAAACCTTATATATTAAACCTTGGAACCTTCATTCGTAACAAACCAAATCATGCATTGTATTATAAACAATGAAACCTTTCGATGGAGGAATAAAAACTATGGAAAGAACCATAGTAGGGTGTATGCCCTTAATATTAAGGTAATAAGTTCCAATAATAATCAATTATTCATACATTATATAGCAAGACAATGATGTTAGAATGAGTTGTATGTAAAGACTAATAGTAAGAATCTAGTTGTAAATCAATATTGTGGATATAAAAAGTATTTACACTCTAGAATAAATTCTTATTTTTGTATGAAGTCTATAGTACTAAAAGTAAGGTAAACTTCATGGAAGTTGTAATCGTTTGGTCTCCAAATGTATACAATGCCCCAAATGTATACAATGCCCCAAATGAATTCAAACCAAGGTTAGTTTAGACTTGGTAGTAAAGGATAGTAGAACTATCCAAGAAAAAGTATAGTATCATTTGTCATTACAAATAAATAATAGGGTGATGTAATTTCATCACATTACTTATATCATGAAGAAGTTTGGAGATAGAAATCACAACTTGTCGATATTTATGCAATGATCATTTAAAAAAACAATGCATTTATAAGTTGATAAACTTCCTCTACTGGAGCTTAATAAAAGGTAAAGCTAAGAGTTTTGTATAAGCTTGTTTCTTGAAAGGCCTTAGGTCTATTTCCGTACTTATAAGCAGTATTGTACATTTTATAAATAGCAACAACAATAAACTTTTATTTCAATAAGAGTATTGATATACTAAATCTTGAGCTCTAATAAGAGCTAGAAATAGCTTAGAGTAAAGATAGAAAGAAGTTTTATTTACAGCACATACCGAAATTAAAATAGTATTAATCTATATGTGTTTAAGTTATGGTTACTTTTGTTAACTATTCCATTCTTTCCGTTAGCTGCTAGCAGTTATCCAACTGTGGCTATAAACAGTTTATGTTACATCAAAAATTTTAATTTTTGTGAAAATTTGGGGTTTTGACAGTTTAAATCCAGAAAGATGATCAATTTTTGCTATAAGTAACATATAAGCCTAAATCACTCTACGTCTTATTACCCACAGAGGAATGGGTTGGCTGAATCTTCTAACAAAAGCCTTGTGAGGATCATTAAGAAGCTGTTGGAGGATAACACGGAATCTTGGCATACTAAATTGAAATATTCCTTGTGGGCCGATAGAATCAGTACCAAAAGGGCCATTTGTATGTCACTGTTTCAGTTAGTGTATGGAGCCGAAGTAATTTTTCCTGCTTCTTTAGGTGTTCCAGTCATGAAGTTATTACGGGATCCGTTGGATGAGCCCAATCCCATTCAAAGTAGGATCAACCAGATCATTGAGCTTAATGAAGTAAGGGACAAGGCTTATGATAAAGTCCAGATACACCAGGAGAAAATGAAGAATACCTTCGATAGGAGAGTAAAAGAATATGTTTTCCAGGTTGATGACTTGGTGTTATAATGGGATATTTCCCCTCATGAAGAAAAAGGGAAGCACAAAAAATTCAACCATTTGTGGGTAGGCCCTTATCTTATTGCGGCGCATAGAGGAGACATCGCCTTCATTTTGCAGTATCTAGATGGGTCGCAGTATGAAGGAGGCACGGTGAATGGGAGGTTCCTGAAGCACTACTTGGAATAAAGGGACTTGGGTCCATGTATCATAGTGTAAATATGTCTTATGTTTTAATCAGTATGGATGGCGAATCAGAAGATTTGAAGCCCGTGGAGAAGGCCCTAAGATCAGAAGAGGTAAGCATTCTTTCGAAGTTTGTTTTTCTTTCAGGAAATAAAATAATAGGAGGTTCTCAATGGATGAGGCGATTAGTCTAGGGGTTCTTTGATACCTCACTGGGAGGATAGCATCCCTCGTGGAGCTGGTTGTTAACACTCTGTTAACTTTTGGGCATAAGTGATACTCGCGTCCTTCAGCCCCGAAAAGAAGTGTTGAGAAGGAAGCATAGTATTCGCAGAAAGAGTTGATGGCACACACAAGATAGCGCTCACCCTTGGGGTAAGCCTTGGTGGTGAACGTCGATATCCAGCGAGTAGTCTATGGATCAGGGAAGCGAGGCTAAGAAGAAAGCATTGGGCACACTGGAGGCATTAAAGGGGAGTCACGATCAAAGGCTGAGGTTGATCAGACAATAGATCAACGGTGTCAAACCATTCCGCATGGTGAGCATGTTAGACCCAAGCCACTTCTTCAGATTTGTGAAACAGTTTAAAGAATAGATGCATCCAACGGTCGAGATTGGGACCCAAGAAGATCTGTGACTGAGAACAATTTCGCATCCCAAACTAGCGAGGATGAAAGCAACAATTCAGTATTGTGAAAAGTGGTATGGGCCGTTTTGATTGACGGTGCGTATGAGATCGGAGGGAGATCGACAGTCATAGTTTATTTCGCCATCTAGAGTAGCACGGAGGAAAACAGGACCTCGCTTCACGAAGAATGGTGGGGTCCGTCCGGATCGACGGTTGTGAAGGAAGTCGGTCCCGATCAACGGTTGGGTTGTGCATGCACTAGGTAAGGAAAGACATGGCATGAAGGACCCCACATATCTACGGTTTAGGTCATGAAGAGTAAAATATATGGTGCAAATGGCCTAAGAAATGCGTGAAGGTTATGATTGGGTGAAAAGCTATAATGAAGGCCCACATGAAGTTGCAAAGATTTTTTTTCTTTTCTGAAACCTCGAAGCTGTCGAATATCCAACCACATCCAGAGCGCCATCCCAGACTGGCCAGGAGACTGTGCTACATAACAAGGTAAGCCCTTGATACCTCCTTAGTGTTATTTGAAAATGGACGAAATAGGAGTGGTAGGACTGAGAGATGATGTAGAGCCTGAGGCCGTAGGACGGAGGACAAAAGAGAGCCCATTGGACGAAAATGTTGAGATTTTTGATACAATCCTGGTGGGAGAAGCTATTGAAACCGCTAGAGGGAAATTGGAAGCTCTTAAGAACCGAGGTAGAGATACCTGCGGTGTTTTTAAATCTTTCTTCCACTTCTTCTCTATTGACCAAACCCCCCCATTACCTTGAAGTTGTCAAATGGTGTGCAAATAATTTCTCTGTCACCGAAGGCGTTATTATGAATAAGTCTAAGTCTAAATTTTTTTTCCCAATTCAAGCTTCTGTCATCCGCAAAGCCCTGTATATCTCAGATGAATTCACCCATATATCTCAAGACTACCGAGAAGAAGACATTGTACGTTGTTTTAGAGAGTCTACTGATGAAACTAAAGAATCCTTCTTGAAGGCCTGTTCTAAACCCAATGGAGAACCCATCGACGTATCTTACCATATCGACCTTATCCAATTCAATGAAGAAACTCAGTGGTGTATATCCCTAGCCAGTCAGTTCCTAGGTATATATACCAATGCGTACGTCCCAGAGTCATTGCTAAGTCTTTTGTTCGTCTTAATTACTTATCCGGCCTAACCTGAATTGCCTGGATAGTTCAGTTAGTCTTGTTGCCTTAAATTTGATGAGTTCCTGGCTGAGAACATCCATTCTCAGTTAACTAACTTCCACGACACTAGAATGTTCAGATTCCAGTCCTTTTTGCTGAGGATGGTCATAGCCTATAATGAGGAGGACCTACAAGTACCAGAATTGGCAATCATTGTTGATATGGCCACGGATTACTGTAAATTCATGAATCAGTTGATGGCCGAAATATATGAAATCTTCTTTCAGGAAAGGCTACCTAGGGTCTTTCCTGAGATGAGGAAAATGCGACAACTGTCAAATAGAAAGAAGATAGGGGACTGGTTCCTCATAGAATCTGGAATGACCATAAGGTTGTATGGCTTCGTACATCCACCCTACATCCTGCCATCTTTTCTAACCCCCAGGGTTTTCTCCCTGGAATTAATCTAGCAGAAACTCATTGTCGAAGAAGAAAACTTCTTGAACTTTAAGTAAAGTTCAAGTTTTATTTTTCCATGGGAATTAAAACCATACACAGTTAGAAGCAGGGCTGCTTTTCCCCTGGTCAACAACTTGCTTAGAGGCATGGAGTTTTACCCAGGACAAGCAATAAATTATGATCCTCACTAGGTGATTTCCAAAAGAAGGAAAGCTCACAAATGCAGGCCCTTTGAGCACAATGAGATACCTGGACTTATAGAAGCAACGAATTGGGATGATTTCCCTAATCCTGCCCCAATGGATACCAGTGCAGAATAGGACACTGGCTCATAGCTACTGGGGGTAGTTTCTGCCCAAAGAGAGTTGGCTATAGTAGCTGCGATAGCAAGGGGATTCTCATCACTGTTAAGCTAATTGGAAATTTCAATGAAAAGAGGGGATCCAGGGCCCATGGACACTAAAGAAATATACACTACCAGTATGCCCAAGAAACAGAAGGTGGAACCGAGACAACAATTGGTGCAGGTCAAAAGGGGAGAGGCAAAAAAGAAGAATTTAATAAAAGAACAGTGACAAGAAGATCCCGAGGCAGCTGAATTGAAAATACAAGAGTATGTATTTGACGGACATACTTTGAGCAAGCATGCATCCAAATAATAATGGCTAAGGTCTTATCGAGAGAGGGCTGATAAAAACTTTGAGATGACAGTAGAACTATACAATGAAGCCTTGCAGTTGCCTCACCCCAATGTGGCACTGAAAACTGTAAGGGATCATGCCACTGATACCCTTAACTTAGCCCTGGCAATGGGGAACAAAGTATCTGAGGTCAGTGTGAACCTTTCAAAGGTTCCCACTACTGACATCATACACCAGAACAAAGATACTGGGGATATACTAAATACTAGATTGCTTAAAGCTACCATACATATGTATAAGTTGGAGGAGAATAGTGTGAAAACATCAAATCTTTTAAGGAAGGAGAGAGTGGAGAATAAAGCACTCAAAGCCCAAATCAACAACTTACGAAAGGAAGCTACGTAAAATGAAGGATCTACACAGAAAGGGAGTTTGGCTTAGAAATTGCTCGATGACAAAGAAAAGGAGGTCCAGACCTTAAAAAGAAGTTAAAAATCCCTGGCACCTAGCTCACTCAAGCAGATGAATTGTCTTACTTTGAAAGGGAAAAAGAGGCATTGAACTCCGAGCTTACTGACTGCAAGGCTAAGCTACTGAATCTTGAAGAAAAGGGGGGAAAGTGGGAAGTAGATATCCAGATTTTGAAGAATAGTGAGGCAGAATTGAAAACCAGATTAGCAATGAAGGAAAATGAGCTTCAAAGCAAAAGCACGGAGAATACAATTTAGTCCACAGGTATGGCTGGAGAGATAGATACCAACTCCCTATCCAGAGCAACGTCCCAGATAGGCTTAAAGGATACTGAGCTCATTAAACTAAAACAATAGGTTGACGAACTGGAAAAGGAAAGAGTCAAAGAGGAACGAGGAAGAGAAAAGGCAGAGGAGAAATGCCAGGAACTGGTTCAACAAAATGCTAAATTGAGCCAATAGGTGGTCGACAAAATTTCCTTGCAAGGTGCTAGGCATCTTATTTGGGATCAAATCATCATGGAAGCCAACAAATTTTGGCCCTACCTAGATATTATTGAAGATCAGGAAATTGCTATGAGAGAAGCCAAGAAAAAAGCCCAAATAGTATCGGCAGAAGTGAACAAAAGGCCCTTGGTGACAGCGGAGAATGCCATAACCTTCCTGAGATCTATCTCAGATGGGTCCGCTAGCAAATATGGTATTCAAAATAGGGTTGTTGTTGTCATTGGAGCCAGAAAGATAGTGGCTAACCACAGGATGATGGAGATGGTACAGGCCAACATAGAAGTTATTGAGCACAAAGTCTGAGAACTCGTCAAGTTATTCAGACCACTGGTAAGAAGAGGTCTCCCCTTTTTCTGGGAAGAAAATGGTCCTTTAATGTCTCAGGAGGAGTATTAGGAGTGCCTAGTGCATTGTCGATTGGACCACAACAAATTTGGAGATATGCAACAAGCATTGTCGGGGAAGGTCATTTTTGACAAATTGGCCAGTGATTTCGAGTTATTGTTTGATTTTAAATCCGCATGCCCCAAATTTCCCAAGATTTCATACCCGGAAATGATGGAGCTTCAAGCGCAAGCATACGACATGATAGCTGTGACCGTGCCTCGTCCCGATTTATGGAGATTCATCCAACAATATGGGTCACTAAAACTCAAAGAACACTCGTAGAAGTGACAATGATGGTATGTGGGAAATTTTATTTGCATTGCATGCCCTTCCCAACGGTCTCTTTTCTCAGAGCTTTGTACAGTCATCACCCGCTAGATGGGAGTATGGGATGCTCTCATGCCTATTTCATCCTGCGTTTCACATTTCATTGTCTGACTATTTCGTGCAAGTCACAACCAATGTGCCACCTAAGGGGTTGTTAGAGGATGTCCTTCTGATTGTAACAAATTTTGATTCCTGGATGTCAGTCTGGGAAAACCAAATACTATAAATATACCTCCTGAAGAAGGAGAAGGAGTTGAAACCATTGTAATTTCGCTGTGTGTGGTTTTCAAGAGAATTTTAATATAATTGCAGAGCTGAGGTCGACATTTTCATACAGGGATTCATGTGTCATTTTCACTTACAGTCTGTTATTTCCTTTCTTATGCGAATGTTTTTCCAATTTATCTCTCCCATTTTGTTTTCTTTCATATCTGAGACTTATGGTATAACAACTTGAAATTCATACTCACTATGCTCCGTCTATTGTTTCAGGTATTCACCAAAATTTTCTTCTAGAGTTGATATCGAATTCATTTTTTGCAATGCTCTGTGTTTATGGTCTCTTCATGTTCCTCCTTTCCACCAGACAATTATGAAACGACTGTGATCGAGTGGCTACCTTACCCCTATGTTGAAATCGCTTGAATTAAGTTCTGATTATTCCTATTGTATATCTTGACTCCATCACCCAATGGTGCTGTGTTTTGTTTCAACCAATTTTACAAATAATTTATAGTTTCATTTGTATATATATATTTGGCATTGTTAACATTTGTTGAGAGATCCCTCTCGAAAGAGCAGAAGGCCAGTTCTCTCTTTGAAAGAGGTTTTGCTGTTACCTAGGAGCGATCCTTCTACAACCTTTGGGCTCAATTATGGAGCTAACATATCATTCACTCACCAATGCATAAATGTTGTTGTCTATAGCATAAAACACCTACCACGCTGTACTTGATATCACTATAGACCCTAATTCTTCCCCTTCGCCGATGGAAGAGGAGGATCTCCTTGCGCCTCCTGTTTGGGAGGCCACTTCGTTGTGCGCACATGAATTCCTCGATGACACTTTTCCTTCATATGAAGTTATTGTCGAGGCCATGACTCATCCAAAATAAACCTGGGAGGAGATGCATCATTGATCTTACTTCCTCCTGGAGCTCGAATGGATTGAGCAAGATGAAGTTCAGATGATCTTAAGAGAGAAATTTGGTCATCCATAACAAGATTTGAACCCAAAATATGATGAAAAAAATCCGACGACATCCAAAGAAATCTAATGTTTTGTTGGCCGATTTAACATTAAAATTACGAATTTAGTCAGTTTTCGACACAAAGCTTTATCGAATTTTCGACCTTCACACTTCATGGGATTTTTGACCTTCCACCTTGTCAGATTTTCAATACCTAAATTTGCACTTCGTTGACTTTTTGACCACTATCTTTGTCAAATTTTTGACCTCTGATATCGTTGGATATTTGACCCTATATTTCAAACTTCGTCAGATATGCAACATTCATAGTTTTTTTTGCAATGATAACTAGGTTAATATCATCATTTATTTGATGAGAGTTGAATTTGAAAATATATAAATCCCAGAAACATTCTGACATGTTTGCTATAGAAGAAATGAACGGTTTGTGGAAATAAGAGAGGGGGGGGATTATATGCTAAGTAATGGATGGAGGTAAGGGGGTTGAGAGAGAGAGGGGATATGAGGGAGGGGGACATAAATTGAGGGAAGGGGAGAGAATAATGAGGAGGGAGTAAATTAAAGGCATAAACCTGTGATCCCTAAGGCCTTAAACACTTAACTCATTAGCTCCTAAGAACCTAATCCCTTAACACACAAGCCTTACTACTTTAACCACTTGACACTTAAACCTAACATTTTATACCCTACCCTGCTATTAGTTGATCCCTATATCCATTAATTAACCCCTTATATCCCATCCATTTAGTCCTTAACCTCTAATGCTCTAATCCCTTAACCTCGTATAAGCCCTTAACACTATAACACCTAAGCCCTTGATGCTTAACCTCTTAAAAATTGACCCCCTAAATCTAAATTCTTAAATCCATTTACCCCTAGATCCCATAACCCATAAACCCTTTAATTCTTATAATTGTTTATCTCTAATCCTTTAACCATTATCCTCTAAGCTCTAGTTTACCCCTTAGAGGTAAAATAATTATTTACCTCTAATCTCCATTTGCATGTGCGACTTGCCTTTTTAAAGCGTGCCCTAAAATTGCTTCTGCACTCTAGGTTTTCATGTGATCTCTCTTTTTGCATGAGAGACCTATGTTTTCTGGAGATCTATCCCTTGGGCTTGATTATTCTTCTGTATGCTTGTGAATTCTCGCTTGGGCATGCACATTAGCCTCTAAAATCTAGTTTACCCTATAAGCCTTTAACATTTTAACCCCTTCTTTCCTAACCTCATAAATGCTAAGCCCCTAATATTAGATCACTAAATCCCTTAACTCCTAAATTCCCTAACCCATAAACCCATTAACAACTTTACCTCTAATCCCTCAACTCCTAACACCTAAGACCTAGTCCACTCCTAACTGCTAAACAATCTAACCCATAGTACTTAAAACCTAAATCCCTAATTCCTTAAACCCTAAACAATTTAAACTTTAACTACTGAGGCCTAAATCCATAACCTCTTACGCCCTATCCCCCTAACCATTGATACCTAAATTCCTTAACCCCTTAATCCCCTAACCCATAAAACCCTATGCCATAAACATAAATTTATCCCTAATAATGCTTTGATCATGAAATCCTAACCCCTTAACACTTGTCTCTTTTGTTAGTATTTCTATTTTAATACAAATTGATTAGGATATTTATCTGAAAGAATAACAAGAACATCAATATATCTAAGGTACACAAGATATATAAGACACAAATATTTTCCTAGGGGAAACCATAAAGGAGAAAACCCCACAAAATTCCTTAGAATAGTTTCGTCTCTAAGACAACATCACAAGATGGAAAACCCCAAGGATACGATGTCTTTTGCAGCTCTCTCTCTTTCCTCCTTGTCCTCTCTCTTCTAATGCGCACTTGAGAGAGTGTGAGTGTGTGTTCAAAAATGGATGGAACCTCCCTATTTATATTCTTATGTTGAGTGATTGACTCAACTAACTAGGTTGGCTAGGTTATCTCTTTGGGGATGACCTACCTAAGAATACTCACAAATACATTTTATTTTATTTATCTTGGGGACTATTTCTGCGACTTACAATGGAGGGGTTACCTCAATGACCATACATAATAATGACATTCCAAATGGAGGGAAGACATCTTCATTGTGGGTACAACAATATAAAATGATAATATACATCAGAATATCTTTTGAAGTTACAATTACACAAACACTCCCTCTTAACTAGGAAGGTATTCTCTCACCAAAATCATCATCACATTGGTCAGGTCATCATCATTGAATCATCATCTTCGTTGCTTCCATAATCCTCATCTTGTCGATTAATGAATAGTGACATCTGTCGATCCTATCTGTCATACGAATTTTCTACAGATCCAACTGTGTTTCATGTTGGGTGTAGGACTAGTCCTCATCTAGGTCTTCATCATATCCATGAGAAATCCATAACGTGGGTACATACCAAGACCATACATTACATTTCCACTGCAATCACCTATGTATCCTACTGTCTTCTTGTCCTATCTCGCTCATCTCATCATCATACACAGAGAGAATCCCAGATGCATAACACACATGGAATAGACTACCTGTGGTTTACCAACATAGGAGCACACAAGGACTCATTATGTCTCAATGAAAACCTATGTCTACCACTATGTGAGAATCGCTTACGAGCACAACAAGTGAATTACGTCTCTCCATGGTCAACCTACATTCTACTAGCATAGGAGCATGCCATGACGTATTACACTCCATGAAAACCTGTGTCTACCACTATGCAAGAATCACCTAAGCACACACCAAGTGTATTCATGATTGGTGAATGTCTTATCATCTCCAACATGGAAACACATAAGGAATGATTGAGTTCAGGGATAACTTGCGTTCCACACCAAGAATCATTACATCCGAGGACAACCTCAAGGACTCATTACATCTAGGTACAACCTGCGTTCCATGCTAGGACTGATTAAATCCAAGGATAACCTTCCAGAACTAATTACATACAAGGATAACCTATGTTCTATGCCAAGACTGATTACATCTAAGGATGACCTGATAGGACTCATTACGTCCTGGGACAACCTACGTTCTACGCTAGGAATCATTACATCCTGTGACAACCTATATCTCTATTTGTGTGAGATCTTTATGTAGTGCATATGTGTATTCTAGTCTGTTAGCACCATTTATGGGCTAAGTATTTGGTAAGAGATCTGGAAAATATGGTGGAGTAAGGTTTGTAAAATTTTCATATCATATAACCCTAAAGGCTGTTGATGAGGATCTGTAGGTGTTTGAAGGGACATTTCTAGGTTAAGAATGCCAAATACTTAAAGAAATTCTGATTTTCGACCTTAAAATGCATGTAAATGAAGAAATCCTCCCTTAGCTGATTGTTGATAGGGAATGGACGGCCTGGATGTGTAGCACACAAGATCAAAGGACATAAATCATTTCTTCCCAAGGAAAGTCGGGAGTGAAAGTGGTGGAGAGGTAAACAACTTGGTGAAAAATGGTAAAACCTGACTTCCGCTTTCCACAGTCCAAGATCCGACGACTCAGAACGCTTCCGCCTAGATCAACGGTATGGAAAAGAGAAGAGGTAAATAAATCACATATCGAAAAGCATAAGAATTTTCCCTTAAAGGTTGAGGTTCCAATTTCCGCAATCCTCCAGATCGACAGTTCAAGAGGATCCCATCCAAGATTGACAGTGCAGAATGAAAATGTCGAAAGCGGAGAACTTAAGTTTTTGGTCTTGAAAAAGTTGAAAGTTAGCTTTCCAAAAAGGCAGAAGCGGAAAGGAATAAGCGGAAAACTTAAGTTTTGGTTATGAAAAAGTTGAATTTTAGTTTTCCGCTTTCCGGAAAATTGCGAAAGCAGAAAGGCAGAAGCAAAAATGCAAGGTTTTGGCTACGAAAATGTTGAAAATCCGTTTTCTACATTCTATTTTCTGTGAAAGGCGATAAAAGGGAAGAATCAGAAATGCAGAGGCAGAAAAATAGACGTTTCGGTGAATAAAATTGGAGGATCCGCATTCCGCTTTTCTCTAAAGGTGGATGCGGAAGGGAGGAAATATAAAGTTATTTGTTATGCAAGGTCAAAAATCCAATTTCCGTTTTATGAAGCTCGTAAACTTGATCTTAGATCAATAGCTAAGAATGAATCTTGCAGAGATCAACGGTGCGGAAAGCTAAATGGTGGAAAGAATAAGGAGGGGGAAAAAAAACCAAAGTGAGCCTCGATAAAGGCAGCATCCCATTCTCCTTTTCTCGCAGACCCCAAATCAACGACCCATAATTAATCTTTATGTAAGATCTACGGTCCAAAAGCAATTTCACATGGTAAATGATGCAAAGCAGTTTTGAAACTATTACAAATCATCGAAGGTGTTTTGAGCCATCGTTTTCACCTGGCAGGCTTGGATTTCAGGTGTTTGATTTTCCATTTTGGCCCATCATGTGGGTCTCAACATGCTTACCTATTTCATTTACGATCATGGAAAATATGCAAGATCATTGAATTTGTTATGATTTTGGTTTTTACACGTAATTATTTTTGGCTTTGTTTCGAGGTTGGTATCGGGAGCCTAGGATACTATAAATATTCCCTCAATAGAGGAAGACGAGGTTGGAACCCGTGAGAATTTTGTGTTATGCATTTTGTGGTCTATCAGTAATAAAATTGCAGAGCCGAATGCTGGTTTATTGTTGCATAGATTCATGTGCAATTCGTAATTACAATATGTTATTTCCTTTCCTCTAGTATATCTTCTTGTTTAAATTTCCATTATGTCTTCCTTCACATCTAGAATGAGCGTATAATAGTTCAGAATTCATATTGTTATACTCTCGCTATTGTTCTAGGTTTTCACTAAGCTTTCCCACCAAAATTGATGCAGAATTCATCTTTTCGATGCTCTGTGTTGATGGATCGTCATATTTATTCTTTAAATGTAACCGAGTTCTATCTTGTCTTTGTAGTTCTTTCCCTGCAAATTGTTCTGTGATTCATTTATATTTGTGACTTCATAACCCAATTTATGCTTGCCTTGTTTCAACCACAAACTCAATCTGAATTTTGTTTTATTTTGATATCTGGCCCTGTTAAATTTGTGAGAGATCCCTCTCTAGAAAGGAAGAAGCCAACTCCCTTTATTAAAGTGGTTCTGTTGTTACCTTGGGATTCACCCTCCACAACCTAGGGTTCAATTCTGAGTGCTAACAAATTGGTGTCATTGCCATGGACGAAAGTGCAAATCAACCCTGGGAAAAACGACAAAGATTCCAAGAAGAAAGGGTTTATGTGGGAAAACATAGACTCATGAATTTGAAAAAGGTTGTATAATTTTCCCTAGAGACTCCACTGAAAGCTTCTGGAAGGTGACTCCACTGGCGAGACCGACAGCTAGAAAGGATGATGCAGGGAGGATGGTTCAAATATTCCCTAAGTATCAATGACAAATTTTTATATCTGGCTATTGATGGTGAAAAATGGTAAAATATCAATAAGTTCATGCCTCTTTCACCTAGCGACTCCATATTCAAAGAATCCAGTCTAAAAAATGTTCTATGGAAGCTCCACTATAAAAGGAGGTGCAAGGTTTGAGGAACTGATTTAGTTTCTCCATCATCAAGATGAGTTCTCAGGATGCAAGGTATGCTCCTATGAATCTTGTTGCCATTCCTGGTTATCCCAATCGAATACCTAATATAATTGGCTAACATATCATCCAAGATTCATAAATAAAAAAAATGATGCTGCTGGCATTCATTTGCTTAGATTTCATAAGCATATACATAAGCTAGGAGTTGAATTACATGAGAATATTCTAATGAAAATGTTCATGGCTATTTTAGAAGAAAATGCTAGGTCATGGTATGAGGGATTACCATCGGGAATTTTATCCTCCTTTGAATACTTTCATACAGTATTTCATGAACATTTCAAAGACCAGTATCCTTGTCTACTGTCAATTCAATATTGTTGCACACATGATAAAGAGTTCGTTGAAAATGTGAAATACGAATGTGGTGATGATCAGTATTTAGATAAAGAGGTTTTAGATATATTACATGAATACTCATATCAAAAATAAATAAAAACCAATTTCCATGATATTTAATAAAATTCCTAGCAGTTAGTACTATCTTCCTTGACTGAAGTTTACATAGACCAAAGCTCTGTCTCAACTAGCTATATCTCTCTTCCTGAAACTGATGATAATTTGCAGCATTCTTGTCATTCTCTGTGTGACCAAGAAATAAGTTGGGACTGTAAATCAAACCCTTCCACATATTATTCATCCCCTAAAAGTTGGTCACAAGAAGAGGATGCCCATGATCAATCAAAAAACCCCCTTTTGCAACAACAATTTCTTCAAAATTATAATGTTTATGTGGATGATTGTATAGAAAAATCTAACTATGGAAAATGGTAATCTGATAGTCCTTCTACATGTTCTAAAATTTCAAGTAAAGAGGAATCAGACCTTGAATTAGAGATATAAGAAAGGTATGAAAGATCAGACCCTGTTGATGAAGAAAATTCCACTGCAATCCAAGGTTAAAGGGCTGAAAATAGAGAGGACGACGAGTGTGCTGAAGATGACAGTTTACCTTTGTGTTATGCTTCATTTGAATTGCTAAGGTATCTACGTAGAATCTCTAATCAAGCGCAAAAACTTGAGGATATGGCATTTGCAGAAAAAGATAATGAAAAGGCGAAATAGTCATGCCATCAATCTCATCCTATGGAAGAAACAACAACTTGCCATGAGATGTCAAATCACAGAGAAGGAGATGGGAAGGATTAACAACTAGAACCTTCTCTGCATTCTAATCCTTCTTTTGATGAGCAAGAAGGAAATCAAGCCAGTGATGTACATGAAGAAGGTCATACTAATTTTATTTATGAAGAATGTAATGAGCATGTTGATAATTATGTTAGTGATATTTTTAAAGAAGATTTCATCATTCCTATATATGATGAATGTGAGGATGGCCTCTTGGATGATGCACCCAAATAACCAGTAGTATGCAATCATAGATTGGAACACCTAGAAGAAACTGAGGGTCCTAAGTGGGATGTCTCATCATGTTTTTCAAATTCAGAATGCCAACGAGAGTGCATTTCGCGTTATTTTCTTGAACAAGAGGAGAACTCCAAACGGGATACTTCTTTATGTTTTTTAAATTCAGAAATTATTTTTCCTGATTCTATTAAAGAACACAATGATATTTATTTTGAAAAAATTGGAGGGAATCTGATTTTAAATTCTTAGATCTTAGATGAAGGAGTTGGTGTCTCATTTGCAAATTGCCTGGAACATTCCTTGCATGATTATTTTGAAAAGCAGTCTGAAAATGTGTAGGTGGAGTTACAGTTTCAGAAGCCTTATTGGGGTAAACAAATAACATAAATTATTGAAGGTTATCATGATCCAGTGGCTGAGTATATGGAGGATATTTGCAGTGGGAATGGTGGGTTAGTTTTGTGCAGTAAAGAGAAGGTTTTCTATCATAACCTTTCACCATTCAATTTTTATTTTTTGATTTGGATCAAGCATGGTGAAGAAACCCAATCATTAGATCAATTGCTTGATTGGATTCACTGGAGTCAAAAATTACCTGACTGGGTACTGATGCTCAGTAAGTAGGGTAGGTAGGTGTGAATAAGCTCAACATCGAGAGCATTTATTTCAGTAATTTTTCAGTTTGTTTCTGTATCAGTTCAGTTTTTTTTTTTAGAGCATGTTGGGGATTTCAGGAAATAATGGAATCCTCCCAATGGAGTTCACACCTAGTCTACATGGTTCTTTTCTACCTCGCAGGGAGGATATCATCCCAAGTTGGAGCCAGTTTTTAGCACCATTTCTGGGCTAAGTAATTGGTAAGAGATTTGGAAAATATGGTGGAGTAAGGTTTGTTAAAATTTCATATCGTATAAACCTAAAGGATATTGATGAGGATCTACAGGTGTTTGAAGGGACATTTATGGGTTAAGAATTCCAAATACTTAAATAAATTATGATTTTCGACCTTGAAATGCATGTAAATGATGAAATCCTCCCTTAGCTGAATGTTGAAAGGAAATGGAAGGCTTGGATGCTCAACGCAGAATATGAAAGGCCAAAAATCATTTTCTCCCAAGGAAATTTAGGAGCACAAGTGTGGGAGAGGTAAAAAATGGTAAAAATCGACTTTATCTTTACAAATTCCAGGATCCGACGGCTCAAAACGCTTCTGCATAGATCAATGGTCCGAAAAAGAGCATAGGGGCGGAAATCAGAAATCTGAAAACATAAGAATTTTCCCTTAAAGTTTGTGCTTCCTATTTCTGCGATCCTCCAGATCGATGGTTCAGGAGGATCCTGTCCAAGATAGACGGTGCGGAATAAAAATGTCAGAAGTGGAAAAGCAGAAGTGAAAAACTTAAGTTTTTGGTCTTGAAAAAGTTGAAAGTCCGCTTTCTAAAGTTTGCTAAAGGAGGAAGCGGAAAAATTAAGTTTCAATTACGAAAAATTTGAAGATCCACTTTCAGCTTTTCAAAAAAGTGTGGAAGCAGAAATGCAAGGTTTTTGGCTGGGAAAATGTCGAAAATCCATTTTCTGCATTCCGTTTTCTACAAAAGGCAGAAGAGGAATGGTGGAATTGGAAATGTGGAGGAGAAAGAAGAGAATTTTCGTTGAATAAAATTGGAGGATCCATGTTTCACTTTTTTCTAAAGGTGAAAGCAGAAGGGAGAAAATTTGAAGTTCTTTGTTATGCAAGGTCAAAATTCCGATTTCTATTTTCTGAAGCCCACAAACTTGATCTCAGATCAATGTCTGAGAATGAATCTTGTAGATAATGATGGTGCATAATGCTAAAGGGAAGAAAGGATATGGCGTGGGTAGAAAGACCAAAGTGAACATCGAGAAAGCCAACAACCCATTCTCCTTTTCCCGCAAACCCCATATCGATGACCCAAAATGAATATTGATGTAATATTTACGGTCCAAAATTAATTTCACATGGTAAATGATGCAAATCAGTTTTGAAACTGTTACAGATCATCAAAGGTGTTTTCAGCCATCGTTTTCACCCAGCAGCTGTGGTTTCCAGGTGTTTAATTTTCCATTTTGTCCCATCATGCACGTCTCATCATGCTTACCTGTTTTGTTTAGGATCTTGACAAATATTCCAGATCATTGAATTTGTTATGATTTTTATTTTTACAAGTAAGTGTTTTTGGCTCTGTTTCGGGGTTTTTCTCTGGAGCCTAGGATACTATAAATATTCCCTCAATAGAGGAAGACGAGGTTGGAACCCGTGAGAATTTTTTGTTATGCATTTTTTGATCTATCAGTAATAAAATTGCAGATCTAAATGCAGGTTTGTTGTTGCAGATATTCATGTGCAATTCGTAATTACAGTCTATTATTTCCTTTCCTCTGTGCATGTCTTCTTGTTTAACTTGCCATTATGTCTTTCTTTATATCTAGAATGAGTGTATAATAGTTCAAAATTCATATTTTTATGCTCTGGCTATTGTTCTAGGTTTTCACCAAGCTTTCCCACCAAAATTGATGTAGAATTCACCTTTTCAATGCTCTCTGTTAATTGACTGTCATCTTTCTTCTTTTATCACCAGGCCAACAACATTTTGATAGTAATCGAGCGCTATCTTTCCTTTGTAGTTATTTCCTTGCAAAATATTCTGTGATTCATTTATATTTGTGACTCCATAGCCCAATTTATGCTTGCCTTGTTTCAACCACAAACTCAATATGAATTTTGTTTTATTTTATATTCAGCCCGGTTAAAACATGTGAGAGATCCCTCTCTATAAAGGAAGAATCTATCTCCCTTTCTTAAAGTGGTTTTGTTGTTACCTTTGGATTCATCCTCCACAACCTATGGTGCAATTCTGAGTGATAACATAATCTTTCATCATCTCTTAGAATGGGAAAACACTATCACTGATTACATCCAAGGAAAACCTATGTCTTACACCATGTAAGAGATAATCACTCCCTCTTTCTATGGACCTTGATCTAGATCACACCAAGTCTCCCTCTAAAATATTTAAACTTCACTCTGGCTAATGGATTGGTTAGTACATCGGCTATCTTCTTATCTGTCTCAACATACTAGAGCTTCATTGCTCCTCTCTGCACCATATCCTGGATACAGTGGTACTTGATCTCGATATGCTTCAACTTGTCATGCTACACTAGATTCTCCAACAACTTCACACAACTATGATTATCACAAAAGATACAAGTTGGATCTAACTGGAGATCATACGAGATCCCAAACTGAAGAAACAAACCGAAGTGCTCTTCCTATCAGTGGTGTTTCCTACCCAATCTGAATCAACATAGACATGCAGGTCAATCTTCGAATTCACATCACACTTGAGAGCCCATACTCAACTGTACCCTTTAGGTACCTCAAGACATGCTATGTAGCAATCAAGTGAACATGTCTCGGATCAATCAGGAAATGGATTAGGGTCTTCACAAAAATTCATATGTCAGGCATCATATTCGTTAGGTACATCTATGAGCCAATTGTCTGATGATACATCATGGCATCAACTATCTCTAATGAAGCATCCTACAATAGAATCAAGTTCAATGCCTTAGGTGTTGCTATTGTTGTTGATAGTACAACTTTGGGAGTCATTCCCATGAGAATTGTGCTGTATCAAGTCCGGAATCTATTTTGTATTAGGTTCAGATATTCTCCTTAGAACTTATGTCATATTAAGTTCACTAACTTATGTTGTATTAAGTTAAAGAGCTTATGCTGTATTAAGATAGGACCTTGTGTTGTATCAAGTCCTATCCAGGAGAGATGCTTGTACTGGGATCTTATGTTGTATTAATATCATGACCTTATATTGTATTAAGGTCGACAACTTGTTTCGTATCAAGTTAAACCAATCTCATAAACAGTACCCTATGAGATGATCTCCTTAACTGGAGATGGACTTGTGTTGTATCAAGTCCAAAACCTATGTTGCATTAAGTTTAGGGTCTTGTGTTGTATCAACACCACACAACTTATGTTGCATTAAGTATCAAGATTATACTATGTGATGTATGGCTAGTCATGGTCAATAGATGATACACGTCTCCTCTAGGCATTATCTACCCCTAGAGTGATTTACTTTAGCATGTGACTATATGACTCGGGGTAGTACATATGATCATAGGTTTGAAACCATTCTTATGAGTATTATATGATATAGATGACTAATTAATTAAACACATATGGACCATGTAGAATTAATTAAATGAGATGAGCATAGAGATAGAGATAAAATTAAAATTTCCCATTCATGCCTCCAAGTGAACTCGAATTAATAAGACATAAGTTGAGTCTTAGTTGTGATAAAAAAATATCAGTTAATTAAGGAATAAACTCCTTAATTTATGTAGGTGGCTGTTGAAGATGACATTGAATCCCTTCAGATTCTCCATGACATACTTTCCTTTTCCTAGGAAAATGCCAACCATACTATGCCACACGCCCATGCCTAAGAAGTAGTGCATCATCCCTAGGTTTATCATCTTTAACTCAATGGAAAGTGTCCTCTTTGCATCTATAATGAGTTCGTCCTTTCCCATAAAAAACAGGTCATATAGCATGAGAATCCTTTTTCTTTCACCTTCAACGTTGAAGTAAAGGTTTAAATATTCTTTACTCTTGGTAAAGGCTAAGCTCATCAGCAAGCTCTCCATTCAGCCGTACCATGTCAAGATTCTCAAACTATGAGATCTTTTGTAGTCACTCCCTCTGAAGTGGAGCACTATCCTCCCTCTATATCTTGTACTCTATGTATCGAAACATGCTGTACTAGAGTGATAGGTAGCCTCCTCTATTAATGATCTTTTATGTATCCATGTATGTCATCCCTAAAGGTCACTGGATACATAGATCATCTATCTCGAACTTTGTTGAAAATTTCCTGTTGCACTCCTCTGTGAGCTTGTCATTCTCTATATGCTTCCATCTTCAACCTTGTATCAAAGGTTGAGATCTCCATCACTCTAGGTGATATTCAAGCTCCTCATGTAACTGTATGTGCTATCCCATGGGCTCCTTATGATTTCGTACAAATCCTTCTACGCACATGTGTTTATATGCTTGGTATGCACTTCTACTATACTGGAGAAGTTTTTAGAGTCAATGGAGGATGTCACTCCATACTTTGTACCCTCTTTCTGAGAGAAACCACAAACCTTGCTTTGTATTCCTCGATGCTTCCATTTGTTGCATGCTTGATCATGTATATCCACATGGAAGACACTACAAAATTCCCTTCAAGTCTTGGAACCACATCCTAAACATCATTATCCATAATCAACTGGTATTATTTGATCATAGTCTCCTTCCATTTCTTCTTGGATCCGTCTTCATTGTTGGAAGGATCTAAATCAATGATGTCATACAATATTTCCACATAACTGGTGTGTGTCTGAGGCCTCTTACCTTGTTTGGAATTCAGGTCATACTTTTATTCTCCTTGGATAATCTCTCATGCCCAAGATGATCTTCATCTCTCAAGGTGGATCTACCACTTTTTGTGATTTGGTTATATCGTGATTCTTCTGAATCTCTTTCTCCCGTCATGGTGTCTTTTTCCTTGTGAGCTTCAAGTTCCTCTTCATGTATGTTGTTGGATTGAATCGTCATCATGTGTTCTTCAGAATAAGTTTCATCCTTCTTTTCTTATAGGTGATTGTACACGATCTTTCCTACAAGTAAAATTCAATTGCATGATTAGAAACATTTCATAATTTCCAAAACATATTAATAGTGACAAATTATAATGCATCAAGATATATGTAACACACTCATGCAACTATCTTATCCAATGCTACAACATTGGTCCATGTTCTATACACATACAATAACATTCTAGATGCCTTCCATATCTACCATAACATTATTAAGAGTGTGCACTATTCCCAATATATGAATGTTGACACAAACCCAGCCAACAAAACCAGTCGATAGGGGTTCCCACTTTGTCGACACCCAACCCACCGCGATCTCCCTGAGCATCGGCCCAGACAGGTTTTAGCCTATCTGACAACACCTGTAGAGCGAATGAAGTCTCACCTGAGATGTTCGAGGGAGAGCTAATGGAACCAACTTTTCGATGAACAAGAGAGGAAAATGTGCATTAACTTGCATCAACTTATCAACTTATGATCATTCAACTTATGCATTCACATAACCATTCATTATCCTTATTCAACATATCACATCATTCTATCATAACTATTGTAAGCACATTGATGTGCAAATAGATCCAACATTATAACATAGTGTAAAACAGGAAAACATCGCAACATTTACTGATTCATGTCACATATACACATTGTATTCATAATTGCATCATGAAATACAGTAAAATAGGAGAATGGAAAAGAACATGATGATTCAGCTCAACTTTCCATCATATCATATTACCTCCACAAAAAATCACATATTCTCCAAAACAATTCACAGATCAATAGATCTCAGTTCAAAGTACTCCTCGAAAGATCACTCGAGCATGTCTTAGATCTAGTAGCCTCCATAATGCTTACAATTCAACATCTACTTATAGGCTTGCACCTTTACATTCAAGGTCCACTTAGAAAACTTCCTAACTAATTCTTAAGTGATTCTACAAAACAATGAACAATATCCACAAAATATGGCCCAAAAATACAAAAGATGACACAAAATATATAAAATATTATATTCTCTTCCTTGCATGCCATATTTCACTCGCACGGTGCCTTTGAGCTTGTGTAGCATTCATGATGATGCACAACTAATGTATTCCAAAACCTCCTGCCAACATACCCCCAACACAATCTTGTGGCTCATCTCGAGCCATGCTAGCTAGATGTTGTGTACTCTGTAATATTCAACTTGAAATTGTTGTATTGCTGAGAAATATCCTTGACCTGCACTTTGACTCTCTCAGTGATCTCCTGTATCTTCGTGAGATCATGTGTGACTCGATGCTTGACCATATTATTGACGATCTCCTTTTTACCTTCCTATGCTGCATGTAGCGCATAAACCTATTTAATAGAAATCTACGCTCCAATCTCTTGAAACTCATCTAGCTATGTGTTGCGTCGCTATTTCCTTTATTGTGCCTTCGCTATCCACTGCTGCAACTCCTTTAACTCCATTTACTTGGTGATATGAACCATCAGAAGCATCATTCTTAGCGACGTCTTCAATGTCGCCAGCTACCCTTCTACTCTTGCAACTGTGTAGTCAGTTGCGCCAACTGCTCATCCTACAATATGCTTCCCCAAAACTGTGTATTCACATCCTTCAATTTATTTGCCTCTTGATCCATCTCATCGAGCTGTGTTTCCAAATCTTCTATAACACTTTTCTGCTCTGATATTTTATCTAGTGGCGTGGTTAGGTGCACCAAGGATTCCAAAATGTTGTTGTCCCGCTGTATCTGGGAAATGACAACCCCAAGTCGTTGTTCTCTAGATACCACATCCAGCTCTATGGTACTCTCCAATATGTACTGACAGGAATACACAATTGCCTCTTCCAACTTTACTCAGATATCCTAGAGGTGTTCCTTCTCAATGACAAGGTGATCTTTTTCCATTTTAAGTTCTGTAATCTCCTCGGTGCTCTTCGCCTTCAATTACTCTTATGCTTGCTTCAGTGCTTTGATTTCCTACACTTTCTCTTCCATCGACTTCTCTTTTTCCTACTGCAATTCCTTGACCTCTTTCTTTACTTCCTCCTCTTTTTATTGCAACCGCAAGAATCGATCGTTGATTTCTTTCTGTCTGTCTTCCAACTCCTGTTTTGCAACTCATTGCATGTGTACCAAATTTTGTGTGGACAACACGTTGATATCCAGTGATATGTCTTGCAAATACTACATGGAGGTATTCAAGTCCTCTCTTCCAACGTTAATTGCAGTCGGGGGAATTTGAACATTCCTGACTCGAGACTCAATGATGATTGATGCAAAGTCCTACACAGTTGCAGCTTCTAGCACTCTCCTTAAAACAGAATCATGCAAAGAATCAAGTTTTGTTTTTACCTCAGTAAACCCCTCTTGCACTGATTTTGTCTTTTCCTTTGTTGCCACATTTGTTGCATCTATAACTACCCTTATAAGTTGATTCAAATACGATTCCATTCCTGGCGCGACGCTACTACTCGCACCCTGATCCATGTGCCTCTTTTTTCTTAACTCGTTGAATATGTGCTTTGCTTCTGGGTATGTAGGTGTCTTCGATGATTCTTGGGTTGAATCCTAGTCACTCTGCTGATCATCCTTATGCACGAGATCAACCGGTGCGTCCACTAGGGGTCTCGTCAATACTTCTTCCAAACTAACTAGTTCCCTCCATGCTGTAGGCCAATTGTTAACCATTGCCTCCAACTCTTCGTCAGATAATTTATAAGGAGTCTGCAACCATTTCCTGTCTGGGTCATGCTGCGCTTGCACATGAATGGCATGTGGGTCGATTGCAAATCGAGCGATCCTTTGATACTTCACTGGAGCTTATTCAGATAACCAGGGAACGTTTTGAGCTACTGCTTGTAGCGCTTTCCAATAGACCCAAAATTGGATCGCACAGTCCTCCATTCTTTTAGGTTCCTTTACCCACCAGTGATTTTGGTAATAGGCACCCTTACACACTTTCACCGCTTCTACATCCATGCCTTGATAGTCGACTGGCTCCATCCAAGACACAAGTGCAATTAAAATCAACAACCAAATATACATAAATGACCTCTCTCCTTCCTGTACTTCCACCACATATTTCAACAACTGGTTCATCAAAAAAGAGCGACCGGTTCATCTGTACCCCCTCCACGCATTGCTCTGCACATGCAATCACCCCTGAGTTACATTGTATGGGCCGGTTCTTCCTAACCACTTTACTAGAAAAAATCCTCGCATCGATACACACCACCTAGTCATTGATATTGTCAATGCAGTAAGCCCCCCCATCGCTCTCTAACCCATAGCGCTTCTTCAACCTCGTTGCAAGCTTCTTGTCGTTATCCTTGCCTCTAAAATAATGCGATGGGTTTGGCCCATCCTTCGGAAATCCCATGATATCTAATATCAAGTCCACCATGATTTCGACTAGTCTATCTAGCCACAATGTTCCTCCATGAAAACATGCCAAAATTTTCTTGACGTAGGCATTCACCTCATCTAGCCACCCAAAATGCGGCATGTTAATCAACCCCAACAACCTCGCTTTATTTATCCCACTCACCCAATCCCTCAGTACGTTCTATTGGGTCTCCTTCTAGAGATACCATTGAAAAAAATGGGTCCTTTGCAACATATTCCCATGTAAGAAAGTCATGGTCATCGTACTTCATCTGCATTAGTGCAAACACAATATCTGTAGTGGATACCATCCCTTGTGGTAGCACGAGCATCTTCACTTGGTACTTTTGATTCTTGGTGAGCCTCCTGGGATGCGCATTAGGTCGACTGGGAGGTATTTACCCAAGGATGTCCTTAACGAACATCCCTATTCAAGCCACTAACTCCACAACTCTGGAGCTTGATGGCCCCGTCTATGTAGTTTCCTTTGTTGCCTTCGTAGATGTCCAGGCCTGTCTCTTCTTTGGCACTAGGGAGCTAGGATTCTGACCCTTCCTCTTCTTCTTTGGCACCGATGATGACCCTATCGACATACTTGCTACTTCCTCTTCAATCATGACTGAACCGACTAGTGAATCCCGCTCACTCAAAATTTAGACCGTATCTTGCCCATGTAGCATACCCCACAATGCTTAACATTCGCTCAACCTCATTTCACTTAGCAACTTATCCTACTGCGACTCTGCTCTATAAATATACAGCTCTGTTCACTCTTTGCACAATGGTTAATGCCATGTTCATTCAACCCCTTATTATATCATCAAGTTAATCGCACCTTCATGAACACATCAATTTCAATCACTATGACCAAATCCTTCATTAACGACTCGAATCCACCGGCGGTTCTGTCAATCCAAAGGTCATATTCGCCACTAATGCGTGTTGCTTCAACAAGCGCTTTTGGTTAACTGCTTTAACTGTCTTCAATTATTATTGATTTGACTATGTCATGACCCTGTGGCCATTACGACATACCTTCCTAACTGCGCTACTAACTCCCCTACTTGCGCATCCGCTTCACCTTGGTGCACCATCCTTCGATCTGTCCATCCTACCTAATTTTTTTTTCATTGCGCAGTGTCTCAAGCATTGCATGGTTCTAGGCCCATCCTATAGGATTTCATCCTGCAGCCATTGACTAGCTTTGGAAACATCGCTCTATCTAACTACTGCAGTTGAACTGTACCTCCTAAAGTAATGGAATTAACAAGATATGGACCTAACCAATGCATCTGTAACTTACCTAGATGCTTCATGAACTTGTTGTCTTACAACTACACAAAGTGTCCTTATTGAAACTGTTTTTTCTTTATTTGTCGATCATGCCAGGATTTTTGGTGATCCTTTTCGACATGCTAGTGAAAACCGACGTTGAAATGATCCTCCTTGAGCTGCACTATCTACACCAAGATTTCTTCTAATGTTGCTTCATCGTCTATTCTTGTTGTTGCTACTATGCACAAACTTGACACAATGTACTCCATAGGCATGCCTACCTCTTTCCCATAGACCAATTTGAAAGGTGTCAGCCTCGTCAATCTCTTGCAAATGGTGTGATATGCCCACTAGACTGCTGGAATCTTCAAATCCCTATCATCGTGGTTTGAGTTACATACCTTTGTAGGTGCATGCTCCAACACTTTGTTGAATGCCTCCATGGTTTCGTTTGCTTGCAAATGATACCAAGTACTCTTCTTATGATGTATTTGTATCTCCTCCGTCAGCGTGCTTACTGTGTGATTGATGAAGTGACTTCCCTGGTCACTCATTAATATTCTTGGACATCCAAACCGAGTAACAATGTTATCAAATAGGAACTTGGCTATTGTTGCAGTGGTGCAATCTACAACCAGTGCGACCTCTGCCCATCTTGTCAAATAGTTTGTTGTTGTAATTATGTATCACACACCGGTTCTCTTCCCAGGTGGGTTGATCGGTCCTACAAAATCCACGGCCTATTTATTAAATGGCTGCAATGTCACCTGAGGTACCAATGGCATCTCATCCCTTTGTGATGGTTTTCCATTTCGTTGAAAGACATCGCAACTCTACCCATAATCTATCGCATCTGATATGAAGAGTAGGACACCAAAGCCCTACACAGAGCATCTTCATAGAAGTAGTGTGACCTCCATAGTGTCCACCAGCAATTGCCACATTTTCCTATGCCAATATTTGTCCTTGTTCATGTGATAGTACACACTGCCATAAAATCTCATATGGTCCTAGTTTATATATTTTTCCATCGATCAATTGGAAATACGAGCCCTTAACAACCAACTTCTTGTTCTGACTTGTAGTACGGTCCTCTGGTGTAACTCTCGTTGCTAAAAACTGAATGATTTGATCATAATAATCATCAAACATACCAAATATGAATAGTTGCGCATCTGGAAGTCCTTCTCCAATGTCTGTTGGCTCCTCTCCTGTCTCAATTCGGGATAAATGATCAGGGCCAACATTTAAACGACCCGGCTTCACAATTATCTCAAAGTCAAACTCTTCAAAGAGAAGTAGCTAGCGACATATCTTCCCCCACAACACATGCTTATTGACTAGGTATTTCAAAGTAGAATGGTCTATAAACATATTGAAATGACTTCCCAATAGGTAATGCCTAAACTTATGTAGCACATATACCATTGGCAGACATTCCCTTTCCATGGTCGTATAGTTTTTCTTTGCAGATGACAACTTCTGACTAGTGAAAGCAATCAAGTGATCAATATCTCCTTCCCCTCGTTGCGTGAGCACCACTCCCAGTGCAACAAACAATGTGTCCAAATGAACATGGAACTCTTTGTTGTAATCAGGAAAAACAAGGATTGGTGTGAAATCCATCTTGGCCTTCAGCATGTTTAAACTTCCTTGATACTCCTGACTCCATAGAAATACGACATCCTTCTTCAGCAGCTTTTCCATCGACAATTTCATCAGCATAACCTCGTATGAACTTGAGATAATACCGTGTGTTCCCCAATGTCTCTCTAATAATATTCACATTCGTAGGCGGTGACAAGTTCAAAATCAGCACAATTATCCCAGGGTCAACCAACAGTCTTGTTGATGCCTCGATTGTGCAGGTGCTGCAATGGTGTCCAAGGAAAACAACAGGGGATTAAAAGGCAACCAAAGGCTTCAAATAATCCTACACAAGTATTACCCTATCCTTGAGATGTTTGGTGTGGTTAACACCCACGGATATTCAGCCTCCGCTGGAACTCTTTGAGTGGGTGAGTTTTGATTCGAAATGATCAGTCTTCCTATGAAGGAAAACATGATATTGTATGTCTACAAAACAACAGATTTACCTAGAAGGAAATCTGAACTAAGTTATAACTATTCGAAGAAGGTGGCTTGTGTATGTGCGAGGTAACTTGGTTCGAGTTCAAATAAGTTATTCATCAACTTAACAGAAATGCAAAATTGAATTATTTAACTTATTACTTCAAATGTAACCAAGCAATTAAAATTACTGATAATAATTTAAAGATCAAGCATATCCAAGATTACCTTGTAACTCTTATGTTAATTGAAAAATTAACACTTATGTTAATTGAAAAATTAACATAAATTATTGATTTAATAGTTTCTGAATCATTTGTAGAAATAGATACATATTTTAATCAAAGAAATTTAATTAAAATATAAGTATACAAAGACTCGCGAATTAAGAGAAATCCAAATCATAAATCAATGTGTTAATAATTTGCTGCAAAATGAACAGTATTAAATGATAATTAGAGTGAATAAATCATACATCATCAAATAAATTTGATAATTTACCCAAAGAAGACGCTGAAAGAAATTTGATTCATTGTTCTGCAAGAAATTAGATGATACAAGTGCAACAGTGTTTCTCTAGTCCTTCCTTGTCGATTACCTCCCTCACAGAAGCACCTCCAACTCCACTCTTTAAAGTACAATAAACTGATCTAAAAAGATTCTGAGAAGAGAAAAGAAGAAATTCCATTCTCCCGTATGCAGAGATCCAACCCCCCTAGGTACATGAGAAATATACCCTTTAAATATTAATTACAAAAGAATGAATCCCCATGAAATTGGGATCATAAAATCCATATGAAGCTAATGGCCGAGAAATTCTCTCCACCTCATCCGAATCTCCAACAATTCATCTATGTTGGGATAATTCGTTGTTTCGAACCCAATTTGAGCATAACACTTAAAATTTTCCATTTCATTTTTATCCAACTTGTGCCAAATGCGGACAAAAATGTAGATCCTGCCCTGCATAATAAGAGGTTGTTTTATCAATTGATCTACGTCTTCAATGCCTATATGGTCAAGCCCTTGAATCTTCTCATTGGCCTCATCACATCTACGTTCAACCTATTCAATCAGTAACTGAATTAACCGCAACTTGTGAGAATTATCCGTGGTAATATTCATAGTAAAAGGAAATCGAAATAGAAAGGTAATTATTTGAAAATTAAAATGATAAAGAAAATATAAAGAACCCATATATTTATATATTTTTCAATGGGTTGAATTCAGACCATAGGATCAAAAGAAATAGGCGGCGGGGATCAATCTTGCAAGATGTGAAGTCACATCGCGTAATTACAATTTTATTGACCTTCCCGCAACCCACAATCCACAAATTTCGGGATGTGGGATGAAGTACCTAACCAATTAATGGGCACAAAAGTTCCCGAAATCTACATTCCGCAAATTGTGGGATGTGGGATGCGGGATCACCCAAAACGTTAAGAATTGACTAACCTTTTCCACAATTCGTATTCCACAAATTGCGGGATGCGGAATGCAGGTTGCAGGAACACATCACACAATTCATAATTTAAATTTCTTCCCGCAATCTGCAATCCGAAAATACAGGATGCGGGTTGCAGGTTGGGGGATGGCAATTTTTTTTGGAAAAATTAGTTCCTTTCGCATCTCACCAAAATGCAGATAAATGCATAAATTTTTAAAAGATGTTAACAAAAGCAATCAGGAAAAAGATATAGAAACCATGATAAACAACATGAGAACCCTAAAATGACCAAGGAACTTAAGCATCACCTTTTGCATATAAAAATTGGGGCTTGTTAGGATATTTAGACACTTAGGAGTTAGTTAAGATCAACTTGTGTAATATATTTGTTAGGTATAAGTGTGTTTCTTTAGTATGCATTAGTATGCATTTGTAAATATTCTAATCTGATGGTCATGATATGTTCTAGACATAGAGTGATCCGACGGTTCAACTTCTCTTAGATCATACCTACCATTGATCCATGTCTTAACACCCGATTGGTCTATGATCTCTATTTAAAGAGCATAGAGGGTCCTTAGCTAGTTGATCGATTATGAGAAGCTCATGTAACTTTCTTTCTTTTGCATAATAAATTACTCCAAGTAGCTATTTGGCTGGGGCCGTGGACTGTTTTCCTGTTGAGGGTTTTAACCACGTGACAAACATTGGTGTGTTGATATGTGATCTATTTGTGTGAAGCAGTTGCTCAAGGTGTTTGTTATTTTGGGAGTACCCTGTGTACCCGAACATGGTATCAGAGCTTTTATGAAGAGCCGCTTTCGGTTTTGATCAAGATCTAAAACCGATGTTGCCAAAACTTTGAAAGGGTTTCTGGTTCTGGATTTTCTATGCATTTTTGGCATATGGGAGCTATTCCATTGCATCCGAAGCGCCGTTTGCATTGAGAAATAGTTTTCGTCTCACCAAAAACTATTTCCGCTTGTTCCAAAAACACTCATTTCAGCAAATCTGAACGTATAATGTTATAGTGATGGATTTGTTTTTTTAAATCTCTCATATCTTGTCAGTTTTATTATTAGATTTTTTTGTTTTAGTCTCGGACTGTTGCCTTCCCTAACTATGTATGCTCTTTTCCGTGCACCTTGCGCGATCACGGCAAATCAGAAATAGTAAGGGAAAGTTTTTTTTTCTTGTCTTCTCAGCTACGTATGCTCTTTGACGTGCAGTTTGTGCGATCACGACAAATTAGAAACAACAAGAAAACTAGAAAACGAATACTTTCTGGGTAAGCTAACCAAGATCTAACCCCATTGTGTGGAAAAAAAATTTGTTTTTGTTTTTCATTTTTTTTGTGATTTGAAGGAAAATAAAGCAAGCATGGAGAACGAGAGAGGAGAGTAAAAAAAAAAGCCCCCTTCCTCTTTCCATTATTTTATGTACCTTTTAAACTTAGCTCACTTGGTCCAAAGTTGCTTTATGACTTAATAGGTCTTGAGTTCAAGTCTTATTAAGCTACTTTTTAGTGCATGCAATTTCTATTTTCAAGTTACTTTATTGTAAAAGTGCATCTCACATAAATAAAATAAAATAAAAGTGAGTCACTTAAGTCTTTAATTTATTGCCACACTATTTAAAAGTAACATTATTGTAAAAGTGAACCTCACTTATTCTACAAAAGTGATTCACTTCAAAAAAACTTTATTGTAAAATGATTGTCAAAAGTTGATCTTGGGAAGAGGGGGGTTCTTTTTTTAGTTGGTCAAGTTAATATCTGCCACGCACTATTGGGGACATCTTCAACTTTTTCTTTGATCAAGCATAACTTCATCATCCAGAATCAGTTTTCAGTGCCATTTTTTTTAAAACCGCATATTTTTTCAAGCTCTTTGCAACCAAATAGTTAGTTTATGTTTTTTCAGCCATTATTTTATAGTATGGCCACCCCTTGTGATATTATACTTATAAGTTCTAACTATTTCTCATGGAAATCTCATATGCAGGATGTTCTACGAAGTAGGGGACTTTTAAGGATAACCTCAGGGAAAAAAACAGAACCCATTGATGATGATAAGAAAATTAAATGGACAAATAGATGTGATGAAGTTCGTGGATTGATTGGGATGTCAATCTATACTGATTTACGATTCCACATATCTGGAATTGATGAACCTGATAAAGCTTGGGAAAAGTTGGAATCTGTGTTTGGTAAACACAATGAAATTCGGGGTCATCAACTTGAGAATGAGTTGCTTTCTTGAATCCAAATGATTTTTCATGCATTCAAGACTATTTATCTAAGTATAAAACTCTTAGACTCTTATATGCAGAATGCAAGATTAAGAAAGAAGACAAACAATGTATTTATCATATTCTTTCCAAACTTGGACCTACATATTCTATTTTTGTATCTACATTCTACTCCATGAAAGAATCCTTGACTGCAGCTAGCTATCAAGAGCCTAGTCTTGAATCCTTTTGTGATTCCTTAATTAGAGTACGAGATAAGCTCATCCATCTTGGAATAATTAACAATGCAGATACATCTTGGAAAGCCTTATTGTCCCAACAGAAAGAAAAGTCCAAGCCTCCCAAGAAACAGAATTTTCACAATAATAAGCAAAACAACAAGGGTCCCAAACCTTCGCAGTCAGCTCCTTCTTTAAAAAATGACAAAGGATCCAAGCAAAAAGGAAAGAAGACCGAGCGTCATTGCAATTTTTATGGGAAAGATAATTATGATGAATCTAAGTGTTTTAAGAAGATGGCAGCCTTGGAAACCGCAATGAAGAAGCACCACATCAGCCTAGATTCATCTTTAGAATATACCTCTCATGGACATGCACTTTGTGCTTCTAGTTACTCTTATACTGCATCTTCTTCTCCTACTTCAATTGAATGGCTCATTGATTCTGGAGTATCTTATCATATGGCTAAGGATAAAGCCATCTTTTCTACTATGCATGAATGTAACACCAAACAAATATTTGTTGGTGATGATAGATCTCTAAGTGTTGTAGGATCTGGAACAGTTCCAGTAGAAAATGGTCATTTTAGTGATGTACTATGTGTTCCAAAAATTTCCTGCAATTTGTTATCAGTCTATCAAATTACTCATTCAGGTGAAGGTAAAACTGTGGCGTTTACACCTCACCAAATTCTAATCAAGGATTTTAAAAATACTCAAAATATCCTTGCTACTGGAACTGTTGATGATATTACCAGGTTGTACAAATTTAACAACTTTGGGCCATCACCTTTTCCTTCAGTTTTTGTTGCTCATAGTGATAACTTGAGAAAACTTTAGCATGAGCTATTTGTTCACTTAAATTATCGATCATTGCAACAACTATGTAAAGACAATATGGTGACTAGTCTTCCGTTGGTATCTTGCAAGGATGATGTTTGTTCCAGTTGTGTACTTGAAAAACATCATCGAGACAGTTTTGAGAAACGTGCCTCTTGGCACGCCTCAGTTCCCTTGGAGCTTGTGCATAATGACTTGTGTGGCCCTCTTCCATCTGCTTCCTTTTCTGGTTTCAAATATTTCTTAACTTTCATTGATGACTACTCCAGATGCACTTGGGTTTACTTCCTAAAACTTAAGAGCGAAGTATATAACATGTTCTTGGCCTACAAGGCCCTTGTTGAAAAACAATATGGTGATCAAATTATTAAGTTAAGATCTGACAATGGAGGAGAATATGTTAACAACAACTTCACTACTTTTTGCACTGAACAAGGAATCCAATAACAGCACACTGTTCCATATACACCACAACAAAATGGTGTAGCTGAACAGAAGAACCACACTTTAAAATAAATGGCTAATTGTATGATCCAATCTAAGGGACTAAGTCTTCAATATTGGGCTGAGGCCATAAATTGTGCAAATTACATAGTTGATCGCACACCCACTAAAGTTTTACAGGGTATAACACTGGAAGAAGCATGGAGTAAAATTAAACCAGATGTAAGTCACTTTCGTGTGTTTGGTTGTGAAGCATGGGCTCACATTCTGGATGAAAAATGGAAAGCATTGCAGCCTAAAAGTGAAAAGTGCATATTTGTTGGATATTATGAAGATGTAAAAGGTTATAGAATTCTTCAGCCCCATTCACATGATATAATCATTAGAAGAGATGTTAAATTTGATGAAAATATCTTGGCATATGAGCCTAACTTGGCGGGTGTGCCATCTTTGGCCTACGAGCCTGATTCGGCGATTGTGCCTTCTTCTTCTTCTTCTTCCAGCTTCCTTGACAGGTTTCCAACTCCATTTTCTGATGATGAAAGTGAGGATGAAAATCCACCTCCACCTGCTCATGTTCCTCCAATTGCACCAGCACCAATAATTCCTCGATGGGTCCGTTCAACATGTGAAGTAGCTGGTGATATTGCCGGCGATCCTAGAGATCAACGATGAACATGTTCTCAGTTTCAGCGAGCCTCTTCTCTTTTGGCTCAAGTTTTCGAGAATCATGATCCAGAAAATTTTGTAGAAGCTTCAGGAAATCCAAATTGGGATGCAGCTATGGATGAAGAATATCGTTCCTTAATGGTGAATGATACTTGGGATCTTTTTCCTCTTCCAAAAGGAAGAAAAATTGTCAGATGTAAATGGGTCTATAGAACTAAGTATGCATCAAATGGAAGTGTTGAAAGACTTAAGGCAAGGTTAGTTGCCAAAGGTTTTTCCCAAATTGAAAGGATTGACTACAATGAAACCTTTTCCCCTGTAGCAAAAATGAACTCCATCCGCCTTGTTCTTTCCCTTGCAGCCTTACTTAACTAGGAATTCCATCAAATGGATGTCAAGGCTGCCTTCTTACATGGTGATTTACATGAGGAAATTTACATGGAACAATCTCCTGGATATGTTCAGGCTAACTCTAGCCTTGTTTGTCTCATTAATAAATACTTATATGGCCTTAAGCAAGCTCCTAGAGCTTGGTATGCGAAAATGGATAGCTTTCTCCTTGACACTGGTTTTTCTAGATGCCATTATGACCCCAATGTCTATACCAAGAAAGTAGGAAACCATCTCATCATACTTGTTCTTTATGTTGATGATCTTATCCTTACTGGTAGTGACCCTAAACTTATAACACATGTGAAATCTAGTCTTAAGCAAAATTTTGAAATGTCAGACTTAGGACATTTGCATTATTTTCTTGGTCTCCAAGTCTTGTAAACCAAAGAAGGAATCTTTCTTTCCTAGTCTAAGTATGCTTATGACCTTCTTTGTCGCTTCCACATGGAAGATTGTAAACTAGCCCCTTCTTCCTTCCAGTCTGGAGTCAAACTTTCTGCCACTTGTACTTCCCCTGAAGTAGATGCCACCTTGTATCGTTAGCTTGTTGGTAGTATTTTATACTTGACTCATTCCCATCCTGACCTTTCCTTTGTCATTGGTCGTGTTCCCCATTATATGCAAACTCCTCATGAAAGTCACTATAAAGCAGTAAAAAGAATACTTCAATATATTCGAGGTACAATTCAGTTTGGGATTCATTACAGTATAGGGGAGGAACCTTTGTTGGTTGGTTTCACTAATTCAGATTGGGTCGGTGATCCTGATGATCAAAAGTCCACTGCAGATTATGTTTTTAGTCTGGTATCTGGACCTATCACTTGGGCTTCTAAGAAACAACAAGCTCTTGCTCTTTCTTCAGCAAAAGCAGAATATCGAGCCACAATTAATGCCAGTCAGGAAGATTTATGGCTTCAACAGATCCTTTTAGAGTTTGGATTCAAGCAGCAGCAGCCTACTCCACTTTGGTGCAACAATCAAAGTGTCATCAAGCTTGCCAAAGATCCAGTTCTACATCAGCGTAGCAAACACATTGAGCTACACATGCACTTCATCAGAAATCTTGTTCATGATAGTGTTATTGAAGTTCTCTATTGCCCTACAGATGATCGAGTTGCAGACATCTTCGCCAAGTCTCTTACAGAAGCAAAGTTTTCTAAACTTTGGTCTATGTTAGGAGTTCAGGAATGTGTCCTTAAGGGGGGATAGGCTCTAATGCCTCCTTGATTTTCCTAATAGTGTCACTTTTGCAAATCCTTCAATCCTATCCCAAGTTGTTCTTAAGGGGGGATGTTAGGATATTTAGACACTTAGGAGTTAGTTAAGATCAACTTGTGTAATATATCCGTTAGGTAAAAGTGTGTTTCTTTAGTATGCATTAGTATGCATTTGTAAATATTCTAATCCAACGGTCATGATATGTTCTAGACATAGAGTGATCCGACGGTTCTACTTCTCTTAGATCATACCTACCATTGATCCGTGGATTAACACCCGATTGGTCTATGATATCTATTTAAAGAGCATAGAGGGTCCTTGGCTAGTTGATTGATTATGAGAAGCTCATGTAACTTTCTTTCTTTTGCATAATAAATTTCTCCAACTAGATATTTGGCTGGGGACGTGAACTGTTTCCCTCTCGAGGGTTTTAACCACGTGACAAACATTGGTGTGTTGATCTGTGATCTATTTGTGTGAAGTAGTTGCTCAAGGTGTTCGGTCTTTTGGGAGTACCCTGTGTACCCACACAGGGATCCCATGTTTGGATAAAACATGGGATCTTCTATAGCTACAACAAATGGTGATTCGCTAGGAAGAACCAGTTGTCTCTGAATTACAGTATTGAAATATATAAAAATTAAGAATGAAAATAAAATGCTTTCACATGCTACATATTAAATAATCTGAATATCTTTATCACTGAATGATATAGTATTGGTTAGACTTCAAAACTTCTAAAACATCCAAGTCATTCCCATCATTATCCAAAAGAATCTTTTAAGATAAACACATTTTTCAAAATAAATTATTCATAAGATGTAAGAATCAAGAACTTTACCAAGAATTAGCCTTGGGAAATCAAGCTAATCATATAAGACACAGTATTAAGAAATGACTCCAATAATACAGGCAGGACCTTACTTCCAGCCAACGTTTATAGCCGTGACAGGGATTCTTTTTAACCTCACCTCCAAGCGCTCTGGTCCCAGTTTACTGATTTAGATGCATAGTTATACAATGGCTCAATTTACTAATGGGTAAGAGACATCATATGACTCTCTACGAGTGTGGGATCGAAAAGGATTCTTAAATATTTATATATATAATATTTATGATTTGGAATCCCTAAAACCACAAACAGAGCCACTACAGTCTGCAGGAGTCCATAACCTCGACAGGGATGTCTTTTAACCCGTTTTACTGATGGCTTATATCCCAAATAGCAAGTTTAAAGAAATCTGCAAACTATGTGTAATGTGATAATCCCAATTTGAGTTAGCCTAGTAAATGGGGGAGAAAACTTAGAAACTCCTTAAGAGAAAGGATGGCATAAGGAATCTGTATATTACTAATATTTACAGATTGAAACTTCTTTCCCGAAACCGATTCCCTTAAAAGTAATTAAATTCAAACTCATATGTTCATGTTGAGTTAAAGATAAATTCCTAAGGATAATGATGGAAAGATTCAAATAAAATTATCAACATAGTCTATTATTTATTTTTCACAATTAGAGATTAACTAATCAAAACATTTGATTTCAGAAAGCAAAAAACATTTATAAAAATTTGCTTTACAGATAAGATTTCAAGACCATAAAAGAGTGACAAGGTCTTTTATTATTAAGTGAAAATCATGAAAACTCAAAATAAACCAACAAGAAAAGAAAATGTAAGAACAATAAAAATCAAACATATATACAAGTGGAACCAAAAGAAAATTGAAATATCACAACTATATCAAGCACTAAAATAAAAATTAGTGATTAAGAATTTTAATAGATCATGAGATATCATATTTAAGTAGGTTTTTATTACAAAAAAAGAAGCCTAAATTAAAATGTAAAATAATTGCAAAAATAAGCCTTAAGAAATTGTCTCATACGAAAATAAAGATTTAGTTGTTGTGTTTGTAGAATCGAAGAAATTTGTTATTGTAAAGAGAGTAATTATATCAATTCAGATTTTGTAAATATATTGAATCTGTAAATTGAATTGATTATAATAAAACTCTTAAAATAGATTTATTCTCTTTTAGTTGAAGAATTACGATCAACATTTGTTGCTTCGCATAAAGTTGTTTAGGACAATAAGGCCTCATTAAAATTATGCATAAGAAAAACTAAATTGTGTCCAATTTACAACCACAAAATATGCAAAAACCCCCTTTTCAAGTGCATATCCAGGAAATATCAAAATTCGTGGGTATTGAAGATGTTCTAATTTTAATCACTTTGTCTCCCATCAAAGTATTCTTGCTCCTAAAACTTGGGAAATAATTAATTCAAAACATTTCATGAAAAGATCATTATAATTTAAAACTAAAAACATAAATCAAACATTAATGCTTTGAACCAATAAAATAATCAGCGAGGGCATAGAAAGTGGAAAAGAATAAAAAATACTTCCCTGAATGCATCTGAAGAAGCGTCATTCCCAACTTGCAAATTGGCTTGTTGTCGCAAATATTTTATTGAAGAAAACCAAAAGAGTAATCTAAATTATTAAATAAATGAACAAAATGAATCTATTCTACACCTACTCCTACACTACTCTAAAAAGAAAACAAAAACTAAGTATAATCGAATTTCCAATGCAACCATGAAAGCATATGGAATCCTGCAAAAAGGAAGATGTGAACAATCATAAACCATGGTATGAATGTTTGCAAATAAAAATGAAAAATGAATGCATTAAAGCGAATTAGATGAAATTTATGTACAAATAAAGAGAATGGAACCTTACCATATTTATATACAAATAAGGAAAACATAGTTTTACCATAATGATGAAATTTTGCTAAGAAAGATTCGTCAATCCAATCAACAACCCAATCATGGTATGTACAATGAAAGTCAAAAGAATGACATAAAGAGATAGAAATATTAACACAATGAAATGGGTTATTTGAAATAGAATTAACATCAATATTATAAGAATCCAAAGCTTCTTCTTGAACAACTATCTCCTTAGAAACATTTTCTTGAATAAGGTCAACAAAATCACATCCAATTCATTCAAACTTATTATTGTAAAAATCATCATAAATTGGTTGATTAAATTGGGAATTCTCAAAGAGATCAAGTTTCCCTTGGCTATTTACTTGAGAAGAGTTAAATATATGAGATGTTATAAGTACAGAACTAGTATTATTAACATCCTGGTAAGAATCTTCTCCATCAAGCAAATGATTGTAAGAAGAAAATATTTCTTCATTGTATGATGAATCATGAGAGAAAGAATTCTGGAAATAATCATTAGAAATAATATTCATTTCCAACAAAGAAGAATGACAAGAAGACATGGATTGATGACAAGGATACAAATCTTCTTTGTCTTTTTCATGCATTTATAATTAACTTGTACCTCTTTAAGACTTAACAATGGAGAATTAGAATTTGAAATATATGATTGAATGTCATTGCTATCAAATAGATCATGATACATAGAAAAATATGAAGAGGAAATAAGTGCATGAAATTCATCTCTTTGTAGAATATTTTCATATCCAGATTCCTTAAGGGGGATTTTCTCTTTAGAAGAGATATGTATGAAAGGTTTCAAATCAGAATCTTCTTCTTCTTGTAATGCAATATCATCATTTTGTGAAATATCCTCTCCTATAAAATCATTTAGGTCATAAAATGGTAATTGGAAAAATATATCACAAATTTCAGAACAATTAGTTGATTCAAGGTCTATTAAAGGATTAACAGAATCACAAATATCAGATTCTTGAATCTCTTTAATTATGCTAGAAGAAGATGGTTCAATATTATGATTAGAACTATTCTCTTGTATTTTAGAAGAATATTCTATAGAAAAATGATATCCTTCATGATCAATTTGACTTCAAATTTCATGTGAAATAGACATGGGCATATCAACATTTAATTCATTTGAATCATCATATTAATTATGATCCATATCTAAGAAAGAGAAGGAATTCATTTCTACAATTTTTAAATCCTTAGATTCTTCATGAAAATCTAAACCAAGAGGTGGATAATTATCAATGTATAATTCATATTCATCATCTACTAATTGATCAGGTTCATGTGTAACTACTAATTGATCAGATTCATGTGTAATAGAACTAGTGTGCTAAAACCATTCATGTATCATAGGACGATCTTTTAAAGTGAATCTACAATAGAGTTTAAAAATTGTAATTACAAAATCTTCTAATGATTCACCCTTATTTATAGTGAGTTGTTTCCATTCATCACATAATCTAACAAATTCATAATGTCCAAAATAAAGCGTAAAAAGATCTACAAAAGGTTCAAAAGAATGGATAGAGGAAACAGGCAAGGTTACAAGCCATTATTTAACTCGTCCCTCAAATGTGAAGGATAACAACTACACAAAACATCTAGATCCAAAATTTCGTTAACAACACAATTATAAGTAAATTGAAAAACATGTTCTTGTGCTAAAATTTCTCCCTCACCATCTAATTTAACTTCTATCAGTTGCTTCAACAAATATGTTTGAAAATGAAAATTAATTTTCCTAGAAAAACAACTAAATATATATTCATGAGAAGAAAAGGAACTATATATAGATTTTCGGGCTGGAACCATTTTAAGATAATGTTATTAAGATAGCTCAAATGACCTTACATGTATGATGGCCCTCCTTCTAGTTCCATTTGTTGATGCCTCGATTGTGCAGGTGATGAAATGGTATCCAAGGAAAACAACAGGGGATGAAAACCCATCCAAAGGATTTAGACAATCCTACGCAAGTATTACCCTATCCTTGATATTTTTGGTGTGGTTAACACCCACATATATTTGGCCTCCGCTGGCACTCTTTGAGTTGGTGAGTTTTGATCCGAAAGGATCAGTCTTCCTATGAAGGAAACAAGATATTGTATGTCTACAAAACAACATATCTACCTAGAAGGAAATCTAAGCTAAGTTAGAAATATTCTAAAAAGGTGGCTTGTGTATTTTCAAGGTAACTTGGTTCAAATTCAAATAAGTTATTCATCAACTTAACAGAAATGCAAAATTGAATTATTTAACTTATTACTTCAAATGTAACCAAGCAATTAAAATTAATGATAATAATTTAAAGATCAAGCATATCCAAGATTACCTTGTAATTCTTATGTTAATTGAAAAATTAACATTAATTATTGATTTAATAGTTTTTGAATCATTTACAGAAATAAATACATATTTTAATCAAAGAAATTTACTTAAAATATAAGTATATAAAGAATCATGAATTAAGAGAAATCCAAATCATAAATCAATGCGTTAATAATTGGCTGCAAAATCAATAGTATTCAATGATAATTATAGTGAATAAATCATACATCATCAAAGAAATTTGATAATTTACCCAAAGAAGATGTTGAAAGAAATTTAATTCATTGTTCTGCAAGAAATTACATGATACAAGTGAAATAGTGTTTCTGCAGTCCTTCCCTGGTGATTATCTCCCTCACAATGGTGCCTCCAACTCCACTCTTTAAAGTACAATAAACTGCAATGTCCCTCTTTGAATTTTTATTAAAATGCTCAATTTTCCAATTTTTTCACAATTTTGGCTCTTGACTAGTTTTGATGTCTAGACCTCCAAATTGACCCAAATGCTTCCAAATTTTCTCTGAAGTTAAATGGCTGATAATATAACTTAAATATAATGCTCATGTATGTTTTTTGACCTCCCAATTACTTCTACAAACTTGTTTAATGTTCTGTTCAAAATAGGAGTCTTTACTAGCAAATTGGGGCTCCAATTCCCCCTCGGTAATTGCCGGAAATGGATTCACAAATGATCCCAAAGCCACTTGAATATATGAACAGAGGCTGGTATAAGGGAAATTTTAAAAGTCTCATATGCATCATGTTTCAGTTTATACATGCTTTTATGACTCTTTCCAAAACAACTCCTAAGTCACAATTTCGACCCTTGGGGAAAATGCTCCAAATCTTCTCTCAATGCAATAAAAATGAGTAAAATGGATTCAAATGCTTAATTAATGAACATTATATTTGAAATACACATTAATTAAATTCTATACATCATACATTTATCAGATATACATTCCTCAATTCGAAATAATAAGCATTACCATGGCATATATCAAAATAGAGTGGAAATGGTCATTGTTTGCTCATCAAAAGTCACTTTGGCATACAAATATTGGGAATTTAGTCTTGAAACTTTATAATAATTAATAATATATAATATTTAACTTATTACAATCATAAATGGACAATTAAATTCTCTCCCAATTCGAAATCATCAGCATTGCAATGCTTCACAACAAGATAGTGGTGAAATGACACTATTTCTTCATTGTTCAACATTTTTACATGAATTATTTTGGGTATTTCGACCTGAGAGTATTCCGAAAATGAAATACATATAATATAAATCAGCACATAATATAATTGGAATTATAATCTTCCCCAAAGATATCAATAGCTCACCCAAAGTGCAATCCCTCCATTGGCATGAATATGGTGTGCAAACTGGAAATAGGTGAGAGAGAGTGCCGCAATAGAAGAATCCACATGCTTCCATATATATTAAACTTGAAAATAATAATCCATTAAATCTCCATGAAATACCTGAGTGGCCTTTCCAAACACTAACTAGGATGGGAATCTTTCACCCTTGAAATTGGCTTAAGCAAGAAAACTAGTCATCCACTAGCTCTCACAATTCACAAATGAGAAAAAGCTTCTTATCATGGATGATCCCTATATTTTATAAAAATTATTAGTTTTATAAGGTTCCAAATCCATCCATAAACCAAATCCAAGTCTAATTGGTGTGGCTTCTCATGCTATGCCATGTGGCCTCTCTCTTCACATTCCCTCTTCTCCCAAATTTGAATAGGAGCCGCTTGGCCTTCTCCAACTCCCAAATTCGACCTCTAAGATTATTTATTCAGTTCTGACATGTTAGCATGTTAGTATGTTATCCTTCATATCTTAATTGTGTCATAACTGTCATAGAATCTCCATCATTTGTGTCATAGATGTCATAAATGTAAGGGGAATCTAGCCAAGTGTCCATGAAACTCCCATTTGGATCTTCCTCTCCCATGTATGTTACAATTCATCCAAAATTCGACCTATGAAGTATATGGACAAGTATATTAGCCTTATAATCCATCCAAAAACATTAGGCTTCCCATATATTCAAATTTGCAATAGAAAGATACCATTTAATATGGGAATTCTAGCTAGTGTGGGCCCCATAGTCTCCATGTGTCTTCATGCTCCATTTCCACTTCCATTTTCTATTGTATTTATTTAATAATATACATTATTAAATATTTATCCTCTTCTAATGTTTAAACATCATTTATTATCCCCCTTATTCCAAATATCAAAGCTTCCACCCCCAACCTAGGAAACTAGTGATTTTCCTCCTTGGAAATTACTTGACTTTTAGCATCCCTTTGACAACTTTCATGAACATGGAAAATGTTATTTGGCCATTGTGACCCAATGAAAAATTTGGGACACTACAAGTCCTCCCTTCCCAATATTTCTTGTCCTCAAGCAATTTCAAACATGGTTGTTGAAGAACCTGCTTTCTGTATGATTCTTTGAAGTTGCCACTGAGCTGCCCACCTTGAGTCTTTGAGATTCCACGAAAATTTTAGAGAGGAAACACCATGATTGCTGCTGCACTACTCTGATTAACATCACCTTATTAAATGGGGAATCCATCTCCCATACTTATTGTTTCCCAAATAATTTAAAATTAATGGGACTAAAGACTATCCCAGGGTCCCATTGCTTGCATTGCACTCCAACAATTAAGAGTGTTCTCCAACCCATACCATTTGGAAAGAGAATTCCTGGATCCCATTTTCTTGTATGAATTATTCCAAACATCATGAGTGCATAATCTATATCATCAAATTATATAACAACATAATAATAATTTACATCAAGGAGGTGCCTCACCAAGAAATCATGAAAGTGCTTATACCTCCCAGTGAGTAGACTACCATTTGCCAAGTACATACATGCTTCAAGTGACCAATCAAATCTGCTCCAATGAAATAAATGAGTATCCCATGTCCCATTATGCTGCTCTAAAGATATATAATGTGCATCAATATAATAATCAGCCATTTTTTCTTTCATCCAAGAAGTGAATGAAGAACCTCCACCAAAATATGAAGCAAATAAGGAGCAAATAAAACACGAAGACTTCAAGTGTATCAAATAAGTCTCATCAATACACCCATGGATATGTATATCATCATGAAATAACAGAGGATGTTTCTTCCAATAATAATGTTCCTCAATCATATCCCTCTTCACCCACGTGTTGGATGAAGTTCCTCCAACATCAAATGAACCAAGTGTTGAGCAAGAAAAACCATGAGTCTTCAAGTGACTCAAATGAACATCATAGGGGCACCCATGTATATGTGTATAATCATAATGTAAAAAATTATGCTGCTGAAAATGTAAATAAGATGGTTCTCTAATAATTCCATCATCAATGTTGACGTAATTGTAACTTTGGAATGCATTCACTTGTATTTCTTATCTATTGTAACCCGATGTTTATTCTGGGATGTTATCATGTTATGTCATGCCTCGATGTTCTGATCAGGAGAATTAATAATGTAAACAAGTCATGTCAAGTCATTGTGGGTAACCCTCCTATTGTCTAAGGGTTAAAGTCCCCATAGTTCCAGGCCACTAGGGTTATTAGACTCTCCTAGGAGAGGTCGGCCTAGTAGGGTTTTAGTCATGTCGAGATTAGTATAAATAGAGAGCTGGACTCTCTATTTAGCACACATAACAAACACACTCAAGTGTAGTGCATAGTTGAGGAAGGAGAAGACACTGGGGCTAGACAAGAATAAGGTTACTGCTGTCGGGAGAGCATCTTACTGTTTTGTGGTTTTACCTTTTGTGCTGATTCTATCTCTGAGGAAGTTGCGGGGTTTTCTCCATTTATGGTTTCCCTGAGGAAAAACACTATGTTCATTGTCTCTTGTGTTTGATTGTTGTACTTGTTGTTCTGTTAGTTAAAGATCCTAACATAATGCTAGCTTGAATGTTGAAAAACTAACATGGAATTAGAGCTAACCTGAGAAGAAGACACTGTACAGCTGCGGGAACTAGGGATTCCTACTTTGTGGATCTCTCTGCATAGATTTTCAAAAAAATTAAGGTGGAATAAATATCCTCCTTAGGGCGCATCTTTCTGTCGAAGTAGAATCTAATTCTGAGGTTTTTCAGTTTTGGACCCGACACTACTGCCTAAAATTAGGGATTTTCACAGAAGAGGAATTTTTCAATGAGCCCAGGCCTGGATTGATCTCCTCCCCAAAATCAAAGTTAGGGATCAATTTCAAAGCATTTTGTTGGACAGAACTCTAGAAAATCAAAACCCTAATTTTCTCCTGAACCAGCTCTGCAGGATTTCAGCTCAAAATTCAGATCCGACATCTTGACCTGGTAAGATCTAAAATATTTTGTATTTCCATTTGAGGTTCTCAGCTAAGATGTCTCATCATACCAAGCTTGATGAAAAGCTTAAGGGAGCTGATAACTTCTAAGCTTGGAAGTATAGGATCTCCCTAGTCCTGGAAGAGAATGAGTTAGACTCCTACATCCATGAGGAGGTTTCAGTTCCAGAGGGAGATGGGGCTAAGGCCTTGCATAAGAAGAAGTTGGTTATGGTAAAGAGAATCATTGTTGATTCTATTAAGGATCATCTCATACCATAGGTGTCCTCCCTAAAGATACCTAAAGCTATGTTTGATGCCCTAACCAAATTGTTTGAAGGGAAGAACGTAAACCGAAAGATGACTCTGAGAAACCAACTGAAGAATGTGAAGATTCAGAATGTGAAAAAAATCTAGTCTTACTTCACAAGAGTTTCTCAGATCAAGGAACAACTAGAAGCAGTAGATGAAGAAGTGGAAAATGTAGAGATGGTGATGACTACCTTGAATGGCCTCCCTAGGTCATGGGATTCTTTCATCCAAGGAATCTATGCTAGAAATAAGTTAGTCAAGTTCAGCAGAATATGGGAAGAGTGTTCTCAAGAAGAATCTTAGATAGCAGCTCTAGAAGAAAAGATGGGAAGTGAAGATAAAACTCTCACGGTACACTCCAAGTCAACCAAAAGAAGATCTCATCACCCTAGAGGTAAGCACTTTCACAAAGATAACACTAGAAAATATTTGTCTAGAGTCATATGTTATACATGTGATGAAGTAGGACATTATGCAAAGAATTGTCCTAAGAAAAAAAATAATAATAAAAAGGAGCAACAAAAGAAGACATCATGCTCATGCTACAGAGGATGATGAACCATCCAAGAAAAGAACCAGATATGAAAGTGAAGATTCTTCAAGCGAGGATGCATATGTTTTGATTTCCGCTCTCACAGGAAACATTACTCATGGAAGCAATGATTGGCTCATAGATAGTGGGGCTTCCAAACATATGTCAGGATTCAAGGAATCCTTTGTGAGACTGTCAGAACATGAATCACCTCACAAGGTGAAGCTAGGAGATGACTACCAATATCCAATAAAAGGTACTGGGGAATCTTCCTATAAACTAGACTCTGGAAAGTCTCTAACAATGAAGGAAGTATTGTTTGTGCCAGTACTCAAGAAGAACCTCCTCTCCATATCAGCATTAGATGCAAAAGGAATGTGGGTTGCATTCATAGATGGTCAAGTCATCATGTGGCCAAAAGGAAATACTATCGATGATGCGGTGGTGATTGGAGAACAAGAAGGAGGATTGTACAAATTAAAGGGTCATCCAGAACAAGCCTTGGTCCATGACATAGTGGAGACAAATGAACTTTGGCATAGAAGGCTTGCACATGTGCATTACAGAGCACTACCTATTGCAAGCAAAGTTGTTGAAGGTCTTCCAGAAATCCAAGAAAAACATGATGGGGTCTACAAGGGATGTGTGAAAGGAAAGAATACAAAGAAGACATTTCCAAGAAGCGAAAGAAAAGCAAAAGGAATCTTGGAAATAATCCACTCCGATGTATGTGGACCTATGTCATAAAACTCACTAAGCGGGTATGCATATTATGTTTCCTCTATTGATGATTTTTCTAGGAAGACATGGGTTTACTTCATGAAGAACAAAGACAAAGTATTCAACAAGTTCGAGGAATTCAAATACTTGATCGAGAATCACACTGAAAAGAAGATCAAGACTTTTCAATTAGATAATGGAGGAGAATTCACTTCAAATGAATTCAAATAGATATGCAAAGAATCAGGGATTAAGAGGGAATTGTCCACCCCTTATAATCCACAACAGAATGGGACTACGAAAAGGAAGAATAGAACTATGATGGAAGCTGCAAGAGCAATGCTTCATGATCAAGACCTTTATATGCATCTTTGGTTGGAAGCTACCTGAACAGTAGTGTATGTACAGAACCATACTCCACAAAGAGTACTCAAGAACAAGACTCCTAAAGAAGTCTTCTCCGACAAGAAACTAGAAGTCAGGCATATTAGAATATTCAGCTGTCCAGTGTACATACACATTCCAAAGGAGAAGAGGACTAAATTAGATCCTTTAGGAAAGAAGGGTATATTTGTGGGATACTCTGAAAGCTCAAAGGATTACAGAATATACTTCCCAGGATTCAAGAAGATTAACATTAGTAGGGATGTGACATTTGATGAAGACATAACTTACAACAAATCCAGAAAGAAACCTGCTGAAGAATCTGAAGAAGCAGAAGCACCCAAAGTTCATGATACAACCATGAACGAAGAAGCTCAAGAAGAAGATCGAGAATTTGAAGAACCAAAAAGACCTGTAGATCCACCTCTGGAGAAAAATACTCATAAAAGGAAACCTACTTCGGTACAATAACTTATCCAAGGTGCAGAAAGATATGGGACTCCAGAAGAGAATCATAGAGAAAGAAAGAGGACTAGATCCTGCTTCGGGTATGTAGCATTACTATGTGATTTCATTGATAAAGAACCTTCCAGTTATTAAGACGCAGCAGAACTGAAAGAATGGAAGGAGGCCTTGATCGAAGAATATCAATCGATCATGAAGAATGATGTTTGGGATGTTGTCTGAAGACCAGAAGGGAAGTCAATTGTAATGTACAAATGGATCTACAAGATGAAGCATGCTGCAGAAGGTAGCATTGAAAAATATAAGGAAAGATTTGTGGCTTGGGGTTTCTCTCCGAAAGAGGGAATAGATTATGAAGAAACCCTTGCACCTGTAGCTAGGTACACTTCCATCATATTAGTACTTTCTCTAGCTGGAGTGATGAAATGGAAGATACACGAGATGGATGTCAAGACTGCTTTCTTGAATGGTGTAGTAGAAGAGGAAGTGTATGTAGAACAACCACTCAGTTTTGAGACACATGACAGGGAGTCTCACATGTGCAGATTGAAGAAAGCCTTGTATGGTTTGAAACAGGCACCCAGGACATGGTACGGAAGAATTGACAGCTTTCTATCTAGTTTGGGCTTTACCAAGAGTAAAGTAGATTCCAACCTTTACTACAAGGTTGAAGATGGAAACCCAGTGATGCTTCTACTATATGTAGATGATCTATTTATGATAGGTATTAATGGGTTGATTGCTGATACGAAGAGAAAGCTTGCTGTCGAGTTCGAGATGAAGGACTTGCATATGATGCATTACTTTCTAGGTATGGAGGTGTGGCAGAGTGTAGATGGAATCTTCCTTGGACAAGGGAAGTATGTAGTAGAAATCCTGAAGAGGTTTGGGATGATGGACTGCAAGGCTATGGCCACACCTATGGAATCAAACCTGAAGCTATTGAGTGATGCTTCATCAGAGTCGGTTGATGCTATGATGTATCATCATATGATTGGGTCCTTAATGTACCTAACAAACACGAGACCAGACATTTGCTTTGCTGTGAACACCTTGAGCCAGTTCTTGATAGATCCGAGAAATGTTCACTTGATTGCTGCAAAGCATATTCTAAGGTACCTGAGGGGTACAGTTGATTATGGGCTCAAGTACGATGCGAATCAGAAGATTAACCTGGAGGGTTATGTTGATTCAGATTGGGCAGGCAGTGCCATCAATAGGAAGATCACTTCAGGGTGTTGCTTCAGTATGGGATCAGGTGTGATCTCCTAGTTTAGCAGGAAGCAATCCTGTGTGGCACTGAGTACAGCTGAAGCAGAGTATGTCGTAGCTTGTTCATCTAGTTGTGAGGCAGTATGGCTGCAGAAGCTACTATCTAATTTATTTGTTCTCCAGATGGATGCTACTTGTATACATTATGACAACCAGAGTTGCATGAAGTTGTCAGAGAATCCATTGTTCCATGACAAGTTGAAGCATATCGAGATCAAGTATCACTATATCAGGGATATGGTGCAGAGGGGATTAGTGAAGCTCTAGTATGTTGCGACAGAGGAACATATAGCTGATGTGTTGACAAATCCATTAGATAGGGTGAAGTTCGAGTGCTTCAGGGAGAAGTTTGGTGTTCTCCAGATAAATATTTCCTCCAAGGGAAAGTGATGAGTCCCATAGCCATTCTAACGAGCAGGTCAGATGTAAGGGCTGAGCCATTCTGTCATGGTGAGAGGATTTGATTCCTTCCATGTCAGATATGAGTGCTGACTGCCATTCTGGGAATGGAGGTACCTGGTCAATTACTAGGAACACTCAGTCTAAGACTGAAAGAGCCATTCTGATGAGTAGGTCAGATATAAGGGCTGAGCCATTCTATCATGGCTAAAGGATTAGGTTCCTCCCATGTCATATGTGAGTGCTGGCCATTCTAACGAGTAGGTCAGATGTAAGGGCTACTGCCACTCTCCAAGAGAGTTGAGGCACCTGGTTGATTACCAGGTAGCTCAGTCTGGGCCTAGGGGGCATTCTGAAGAGGGTGTAGTATTTGGTTCCTACCAGGTCAGATGTGAGTGCATGCCTTTTTGACGAGTAGGTCAGATGTGAGTGATGGCCATTCTGATGTAGGATGAGCTCCTACATAGATGTAAGGGATACCTCCTTTCTGATGAGTAGGTCAAATGTGAGTGCTGGCCATTCTGATGTGACTGTAGGATTAGGTCCTACATTATTAGATATAAGGGCTACCACCTTTCTGACGAGTAGGTCAAATGCGAGTGCTGGCCATTTTGATGAGTAGGTCAGATGTAAGGGCTACAAAAGACCTACGAGTAGGTAGGCATACACCCAACATGAAAGAAGGCTGGCTCTGTAGAACTTCCTATGAAAAGAAGAATCATGAGATAGCACATATTATGATGACCAGAGGAGATCCAGATCAAGCTATGATCCAGATCCAGTTATGATGACTCTGAGAGATCCAGATTGAGTGATGATCTAGATCCAGCAGTGATGATCCAAATCCAACAGTGATGATCCAAATCCAGCAGTGATGATCCCGATCCAATGATGATCCAGATCTAGTGATGATGTCCAGTTATGATGATCCAGATCGAGTGATGATCTAGATCCAGTGATGATGTCCAGTTATGATGATCCAGATCAAGTGATGATCCAGATCTAGTGATGATGATCTAGATCGAGTGATGATCCAGATCTAGAAAAGAAGATGGCATGAAGATAAAGATGACTTGGAGATGCAGATGACGAGAAGATATAGAGAAGAAGACCACTGATGAAAATTGTGTCGAGAGAATACCTTCCTAGTTAAGAGGGAGTGTTGACGTAATTGTAACTTTGGAATGTATTCACTTGTATTTCTTATCTATTGTAACCCGATGTTTATTCTGGGATGTTATCATGTTATGTCATACCCCGATGTTCTGATCAAGAGAATCAATAATGTAAACAAGTCATGTCAAGTCATTGTGGGTAACCCTCCTATTGTCTAAGGGTTAAAGTCCCCATAGTTCTGGGGCACTAGGGTTATTAGACTCTCCTAGGGGAGTTCAGCCCTAGTAGGGTTTTAGTCATGCCAGGATTAGTATAAATAGAGAGCTGGACTCTCTATTTAGCACACATCACAAACACACTCAAGTGTAGTGCATAGTTGAGGAAGGAGAAGACACTGGGGCTAGAAAATAAGAAGGATACTGCTGTCGGGAGAGCATCTTACTGTTTTGTGGTTTTACCTTTGTGTTGATTCTATCTCTAAGGAAGTTGTGGGGTTTTCTCCATTTATGGTTTCCCCAAGGAAAAACACTGTGTTCATTGTCTCTTATGTTTGATTGATGTACTTATTGTTCTCTCAGTTAAAGATCCTAACATAATGCTAGCTTGAATGTTGAAAAACTAACAATCAAAAGGAGACGTATAATTTCCATGCTCTTCATGTGGCACCACCAAAAAGAAACCTTTCACCCATAATTCATTAAGATGACTGCTGCAATATTTAGAAGTGTAGGATGTAAGAGAAAGAAACAACTCACCCAAATGATCAGTAAGTGAAAAATTGTCATAATGTGAATTATCCATAGGGGTAGGATTATTCACCTCCCTAGAAAATGCAAAAATTTCCTCATGGGTTGGTTCCAAGGCGTTGGAATTATGCACTTCTTCAAAAATTGTGTAACCATTTTCAAGAGGCAACTTAAGTTCCTCTTCCACCATTACTAGTGATTGGATTTCATCACTATAATCCTCAAGCACATAAAGAACCTACAATTTTTCATGTTTCTCATGATCCATCATGTCATGATAATCCTCCAAGCAATCTACCTTATGAAAATCAGAAACATCAGAGGAAAAACAAGTGTCTTGTAACTTTTCAAGAAGTTGCTCATTTTGAATTGTGAGCTTATCAATAACTTCATTATTCTTCAAGTAGGATTCATGTAACCATTCAGTAAGCTCAATGACATTTCTTTTATCAAAAATCAAAGACATGAAATTACCTTTGATGTTGCACATTGCTCTTTAGATCTTCTCCATGTCTTCAAGGAAGGATGGATCCTCCAAGGAAGTAGCTCTCCAACAAGAATTTGATACCAATGCTTGAGTGTCATGGAGTATGCTAAGGGCCTCTTGGATCTTATTTTAATTCATATTTAAGGACCCTTCAATAAAATGATGCTCTTAAAAATGAACCTCCTCATCTCCTTCCTTCCTGCTTGGACCAACTTCATGAAGCTCAAGTGGTGATGGGGAAGTTGATCTTGTTTCTTCTTCAACTACTACAAGGTATTGATTTTCATGTTTAATGGAATTTTGGCTTGCAGAAACATTTTGAAAACTGATATCTATGTCATGAACATAGAGTTGTGAGCACCCACCAGTAGGTACTCCTTCATAGTTCAAGCATCCATCAATAGATGCTCTTTGTTTCATTTGCAAGGTAGCATGTGTCTCAAAATTATATTCAGTATTTTCAATAAAAACTTCTTCATACTCATGTGATGTCTCTTTGTCTTTCTCAGAGTCACTTGGGAGTGAATCTAGATCCTCTTCATGTACTACTTCTTCTACTTCACCTATTTCAGAACTAGGTGGTTCATGGGTCTCCTCCTTTTGCTCCTTCAAGCAAGATGATGCATTTTTCTCCTTGGTTTTCTTAAAATGAATATATTTTTCCCAACTTTGGATAGCCAAAAATTATAATCCTTTCATAATATTCTTGTTCATTTCTTCAAGGAGAGGTTCCGTGCTTTTTATTATCTCCTAACCATCATATGAGGTTCTCTTTTCATGCCTAGTCATAGTTTCCAAAAAATTGCCTTCTTCTATTACCTTTTTTTTTCCTCTTCAACAAAAGAACTTTTGGTTTTAATATATAATGGTGGTCACTGAATTATTGTAATAATAAATATCATACCACATCAGGTTCCAAGATCATGCTCTGATACCACTATAATGTCCCTCTTTGAATTTTTATTAAAATGCCCAATTTTCCAATTTTTTCACAATTTTGTCTCTTGACTATTTTTGATGTCTAGACCTCCAAATTGACCCAAATGATTCCAAATTTTCTATGATGGTACATGAATTATAATATAAGTTAAATATCATGATAATTTATGTTTTGTGACCTCCAAATTACTTCTGCAAACTTGTTTAATGTTCTGTTCAAAGTAGGAGTCTTTACTAGCAAATTGGGGCTCCAATTCCCTTTGGGTAATTACCGGAAATGGATTCACAAATGATCCCAAATACACTTGAATTTATGAAAATAATATGGTTATGTGTAAGGGAAATTTTAAAAGTCTCATATGCATCATGTTTCAGTTTATACAGGCTGTTATGACTCTTTCCAAAACAACCCCCAAGTCACAATTTTGACCATTGGGGAAAATGCTCCAAATCTTTTCCCAATGCAATAAAAATGAGTAAAATGGATTAAAATTCTTAATTAATGAAAATGAGAATTGAAATACACATTAATTACAGTCCATCCATCATACATTTATCATATATGCATTCCTCCATTCGAAATAATAAGCATTACCATGGCATATATCAAAATAGAGTGGAAATGGTCATCGTTTGCTCATCAAAAGTCATTTTGGCATACAAATATTGGGAATTTCGACTTGAAATTTTTTGAGAATTAAAAATAGATAATATTTAACTTCTTAAAATCATAAATCGACAATTAAAGGCTCTCCCAATTCGAAATCATCAGCATTGCAATGCTTCACAACAAGATAGTGGTGAAATGACACTATTTCTTCATTGTTCAACATTTTGGGTATTTTGACCTGAGATTCTTCTGAACATGAAATATAGAGCATATAAATCAGAAAATAATATAATTGGAATTATAATATTCCCCAAAGATATCAATATCTCACCCAAAGCGCAATCCCTCCATTGGCATGAATATGGTGTGCAAACTGGAAATAGTTGAGAGACAGTGCTGCAATAGAAGAATCCACATGGTTTCCTGTATATTACACCTAAAAATAAGAATCCATTAAATATCCATTAAATACTTGAGTGGCCTTTCCAAACACCAACTAGGATGGGAATCTTTCACCCTCGAAATTGGCTTAAGCAAGAAAACTAGTCATCCACTAGCTCTCACAATTCACAAATGAGCAAAAGCTTATTCTCATGGATGATCCCTATATTTTATAAAAATTATTAGTCTTATAAGGTTCCAAATCCATCCATAAACCAAATCCAATTCAAATTGGCGTGGATTCTCATGCTATGCCATGTGGCCTCTCTCTTCACCTTCCCTCTTCTCCCAAATTTGAGTAGGAGCCTCTTGGCCTTCTCCAACTCCCAAATTAGACCTCTAATATTCTATATTCAGTCCTGAAATGTCAGTATGTCAGCCTTTATATCTGACTTGTGTCATAACTGTCATAGAATCTCCATCATTGGTGTCAAAGATGTCATAAATGTAAGGGGAATCTAGCCAAGTGTCCATGAAACTCCCATTTGGCTCTTCCTCTCCCATGTAAGTTACAATTAATACCAAATTAGACCTATGAAGTATATGGACAAGTATATTAGCCTTATAATCCATCCAAAAACATTAGGCTTCCCATATATTCGAATTTGCAAGAGAAAGATACCATTTAACATAGGAATTCTAGCTAGTGTGGGCCCCATACTCTCCATGTGTATTCATGCTCCATTTCCACTTCCATTTTCTCTTGTATTTATTTAATAAGATATATTATTAAATATTTATCCTCTTCTAATGTTTAAGCATCATTTATTATCCCCCTTATTCCAAATATCAAAGCTTCCACCCCCAACCTAGGAAACTAGTGATTTTCCTCCTTGGAAATTATTTGACTTTAAGCATCCCTTTGACAACTTTCATGAACATGGAAAATATGATTTGTCCATTGTGACCCAATGAAAAATTTGGGACATTACATAAACTAATCTCAAAATAGTCTGAGAAGAGAAAAGAAGAAATTCCATTCTCCTGTATGTAGAGATCCAACCCCCCAGGTACATGAGAAATCTACCTTTTAAATAATAATTACAAAAGAAATTGGGATCATAAAATCCATATGAAACTAATGGCCAAGAAATTATTTCCACCTCATCCAACTCTCCAACAATTCATCTATGTTGGGATAATTCGCTGATTCGAACCCAATTTTCCATTTCACTTTTAGCCAACTTGTGCCAAATGCAGACAAAAATGTAGATCTTTCCCTACATAGTAAGAGTTTGTTTTATCAATTGATCCACGTCTTCAATGATGATATGATCAAGCCCTTGAATCTTCTCCTTGGCCTCATCACATCTACATTCAACCTATTCAATAATTAACTGAATTAACTACATCTTGTGAGAATTATCCCTGGTAATATTCACAATAAAAGGAAATCCACACAGCAAGGTAGTTCTTCAAAAATAAAAATGATAAATAAAATACGAAGAACCCATATATGTATATATTTTTCAATGGGTCAAATTCAGACTGTAGGATCAAAAGAAATAGACGGTGTGGATCAATCTTGCGGGATGTGGAGTCAAATCATGTAATTACAATTTTATTAACCTTCCCGCAACCCGCAATAAGCAAATTTCAGAATGCAGGATGAAAAAACTAACCGATTAATGGGAAAAAAAGTTCCCACAATCCGCATTCCGCAAATTGCAAGATGCGGTGTGTGGGATGTGGGATCACCCAAATTCTTAAGAATTGAATAACCTTTTCCACAATCTGTATTCCACAAATTATGGGATGCAGGATGCAAGATGCAGGATGTGGGTTGCGGGAACACATCACACAATTCATAATTCAAATTTCTTCCTGCAATACGCAATCCACAAATGCGGGTTGCGGGTTGGGGGATGGAAAATTATTTTAGAAAAATTAGTTCCTTCCACATCTCACCAAAACGTAGATAAATGGATAAATTTTAAGAGATGTTAACTAAATCAATCATGAAAAAGATATAGAAACCATGATAAACAACACGGGAACCCTAAAATGACTAAGGAACTTAAGCATCACCTTTTGCATATAAAAATTAGGGCTCCCATGTTTTGGATGAAACATGGGATCTATTGTAGCTACAACAAGTCCTTGCTTACAAACGATGTGACCCAACAAAATCCCAAAAGGTGCACAGAAAATACACTTCTTTGAGTTGAGTGCGATCTGGTGCTATCGACATCTTTCCACCATCAGTCGCAGGTTTTCCAGATGGTCTCTGATCAATCCATAGACTGTACAGTCATCCATATAAACTTGTAGGAAATTTTGAATTAAATATTTGAATGCAACGACAAAAACCTAGGAAAATATCGTTGGAGCATTCTTCAACCCAAAAGGCATCACAATGTATTGAAAACAGCCCCATTCAGTAACAAATGTTGTTTTGTGTTGATCCTCCTAGGCGATCTTGATCTAGTGATAGCCAGAAAACCAATCCATGAATGAATACATCTCTTGACCACCTATTCCTTCTCTAAATTTATTGATGAATGGTGTCAAAAAAGGATCATGCATACACACATCTTTCAATTTTCTCAAGTCGACGCAGATCTGAACCTCACCTATCTTTTTATCCTAGACCACCATCGGAATGATCCATTCCAATTCCTCAGCTAGCTCAATTATTCCAGCATCTAACATATGATCAAGCTCAACTTTTACTCTCCTTGTATCATGGATTCAAGAAATACAACCTCTTCCTTATTGGTTTAATGTCTGGTTTCAACGAGATCTTCATCTCGCCTAAATATCCCAGTATCCACTTCATCTCAGAAACTTTTTAGGGAACAAATCTTGGAATTCATGCAGCAAGTCTGTAATATTTTCCACTATTTCTTCATCCTAGTAGTCCCCAACATTTGCAAACTTTGGGTTCTATTTTGTCCCAATGGTGACCTTTCTTATATTTAATGGCTGATTCATTGGATCCGTTGGTACATCAGGTGCTGCGACATCTCGACTCCCTTCTGTTTCTAGAATATTGATATTTCGTAGGTCATCATCATCCTCAGGTCCTTCAGTCACATTATAATATTCCATCATCGACTGCATGTGACAATGCGCATGCAGATCCACTGGATATGCGACCAACACTACCTTCATAATAACATTGTAGATAAGCTGCAACACATTATGAACATCTGGGTTGGAATCCGTGAAACTGAAGGTGTTGGTGAATAAAACCATTAACTCTTTTGAGGTAGTGATATATTTGTGCAACTCAACTGATACATACCAAGAGCACGACATTTCATCCAATGTGTGGAAAAAGGCATGGACCCACTCATCTTTTGATCATGATGTGAACAAGGTCTGACACTCAATTAGATGATTACCATGAATATTATGTTCATCGTATCTTCTAGCATGGTACACTTCTGCATCTCCAAAGTGAACTAACATTAATATTCAACACTACAACCATCTAGTGCTCAAATTCTTATGGGTCACCCACCATCTTGATGGAGTAGCCTTTAGTGCTTCCTCTAATGCTGGAAACCACTGTGGTTTCGACACCTTATCTTCAAATTCAACAAGAAACTTAGATAACTCAAGAATACCTTCATAGATAGGTAATTAAATAGTCTCAGTTATGACACAACATAGTGACTGCATAATCAAGCCGCACTTTCTTAGAGACACCTCATGCAAGAGGTTATGCCAATTTTCTAAGGCATGATTAGAATCAGAAGATGCAGAGCTAGCGCTGTACCAACTGAGTTCTCCATTAACAGTTGGATGGACATAATATTCTAAAATTTTATATGCATGATACCATCCTCTAAAAACTTCATCTTTCACCGGCTCAATATACCTTTGCCCTTCGTTTGGATTCATCAAGGAGATGACTTTGATGTCTTGATTCTCGAATGTCATTATGTGCTTCTTAAAATTGATCACTTCCATACTATTGTTGGTCCATCCAATCCCAGTAATGCGGGATAGGATCCTCCCCCACCAAAAAATTCAATCATGTCGAAATCAACATAAGTCTTCATACCTTCCACTTCCACAACAAGTTGAGGAACTCGCCCTATCGGTTACTCTGGCCTAGTTACCCATTCGCAGCTGCACAGGAGACCAGCTCAATGTTGGGATCCCCATATGTTTCCATGTCTGCCTTGTCAGAATATTAACATATGAGCCTAGATCCAAAATAACTGAATGGACCTCATAGTCCCTAATCTATATATTCATGCGCATTTATTCCCTGTCTATTTCTTATGCATATAATTCACCGCGGAGTCCTTCTGCCCATTAGCCAGTCGATGTAATACGTTCTCAATATCGGTAAGAGAATCATGATCTCTTGCCAGTGACAAGCAACTCTTGAAGAAGTTTTGCAAGGTGCCATGCGGTCACGATGGACCTACCTCCAAGGTTTAATCAAAAGAAGTGGCCATTTCATAAACATGTAACTTACGAGGATTTCTTTCGATCACATCACATGTTTCAAAGAATGTATATTTCTCTGCATTGATGTCAAAATGCACCTTCTTCCTCCTAGCCAACTGAGTTTTTGGATGTGGACTATCTTCTCCAGTTGTCGAACCTTCGCGAGTAACGCCAGCGACATCAACATCTTGTGTTTCGGGCTCTACCAAGATCGTCGCAACCGTCATCCTTGATTCTGGTTCAGAGGTGGATTAATAGGTTGATTCACGTTCTGATTTGTATTCTGGTTCTCAATTGGAATTTGGTTATGAACTAGAATTTGGTTCTGATTTTGCAACTGGTTCTAGTTCTGCACTTGAATCTGGTTCTACAACTGGTTCTGATTATGTAATTGGTTCTAATTCTATAGCTACAGAATATTTCCGTCCTACCACCTCGAGATCAGTTGTGGATAGTTCTCAACCGTGTGATCAATCTTGGTACAGTACGTACATGTATGCTGCAACTATGGACAATCTCTCTGATTATGCCCTAGTACACCATAATTATAACATTGGACAAGTTCGCGACCTCGTCCGCCTCCTCCTCCTTGAAATTCTCCACAGAATCCTCATTATTGCTAATACCACGGTTGATAAAATTGCTGTTGTGGGGAATTCAATTGTTGCTGAACATACTGCGCTGACTGAATGTACTATGGATGTGGTAGATCCATCTACATTTGATTATACTGCAGCTGTGGCGCAAACTGTTGTTGTAGTTGTTGTCGTACCAATTGCATCTGTGGTTATTTCTAAGGTACAAACTGAGGTTGAGGTGGTGGTTGAATCACCTACGATTGCAGCTGCTGTATCGCCTGATGATCCTCTCTCTTCACATAATACGAGTCATATGTTCTCTCATGGAGTATTTCATATGCACGACAATATTTATCTTCATGTTTGACAGATTGAAAAAATGTGTAGTATAGGTTCATCGGCTTCGTCACCATCTTCTGCATATACCTGCACTCGTCATGTTGATGCCCATATACTTGATAGATGCGGAACCATGGTTCACTTCCGCAACTCAATGGGTTTGGTGCCCTTAATAACAGGTAGTTTCAAAAATCTTGGAAAGTATCATTGGTATGTCCGTCTGCGCAACATCAAGTGCACCAGAGATCCTGAAGTTTTTCCTTTCCCTTCTTAATATCTTGCAACTGAAGCATCAAGTTCAGCAACAACATCTAAATTTGACTCATCTCAACTGCATTTTCTCCAATGGGTGAAGCTTCTAACTTCATGGCGATCTCCAGAGCCTTGCTTTGTATCACAATCTTCCACTACATTAGTGGTAGTCTGATATGATTTTAGAAACACTGCAATGAACCATTATTTATGCTAAATGTCTCTCATCTCAAAATTGAATCTTTCCATTAGTGTCTTGAACCTTTGATCAAAATACCAAACAATCTCATTGGGATACTAATTAATTTTCTTCAGTTCTGTAATGTACTGTGCTTCAGATTTTGTTTTTTTATTTTGTCAATAATTCCTCTCCTAAATTCTACCAATGTCTTCACTGGAGTCCCCATAGGTATTTGTACAAATTTCATATACCAGTCTAGTGCGTGACCCCGAAGAGTTGTCTCCAATTAGCCCTTATTGACATCATCATCTATGATCTGTCTGACAGTCCATACTGCCTCACATAGGAACCAGTCTTTTTCTAGATCCTCAGTCTCATTCCCATGGAATAGAGGTAACTTCACCTCATCGCCCGCCATTCTTGGCCTTCTTCCTAAAGATGTTGATCCACTATTACTATTAGAGTGTTGCTGGCACGTTGGTGTTGAACTTATGTCATTTCCTGATTGCGATGTAGTGCATGGAGGTGTGGGTAGGTTGTTGTTGGGGTTTGATCTGAACTCTATCTTGGGCGTAGCCTTGATCTAGTTGTCCTCGTTGTCACTATAGGTTCACTTTGTTCTATGTGGTATTCCTTCACGGTCTTGTGTTTATATCACAGCAGGACCTTCCCCTATCCTCTGCCTCTTCTCTTGTCAAAACACTGCTCCTCCTCTCGTAATACCACTTTCTTCCTTGGCATCTCTCACAGTCTCATCATAACATGCACCCCTCTACCCCATCTCATTCCATTCATCTCCCCCCTTTCTCCATGGTATATACAGCTCCCGCACACCAAAGTTCTACTACTCAAGGTGCATCTTCAGTATGCCTTTTTCACAAACAAGCATCTTCATCGAAAATTACAAAGACAATAAGAACCTACCTCTCATCCCATTGAAGAATTCTCTTTCGGATGTGCTGTAGGACTTAGTAGTATCAACCACAAACTCAGTGATATAACCTTACAAGATACTATCCAACCATACTTCAATATCCCGCGATGCTTTGTTGTCGGTTTCCTGCCACTCCTGGATCAATTTAGGGGTCCAGGACATTGGCTCATCTCCTTGAAAGTTTTCCTTGCGATAGGTAAATCACACCAACCACTCATACAATATAATGGGAAATTTAGCAAAAAAATACTCGTGTGGACCCTCGTGTATTTACCTTTTTAGCCACTTATCCGTTGTTAGTCTAGGGTTTTGATTTTCCCTCTCAGCAACCTCTCATAACTTCTGGTTGAATCAGTCTTTAGTTTCTGCTCTCGTTGGATGCCACACCATGTCCTCTACTCAGTCACAACAAGGTCTCAGAAACGAAACCATTTGTTGACGCAAACCCAGCAAAAAAACTAGTCATCAGGGGTTCCCACTCTATTGACACCCAACCCATCAAGTTCTCCCTGAGAACTGTCCCAAACAGGTTGTACCCCATCCAAAAACACCCACAGAGCAGATGAAGTCTCACCCGAGATGGTCGAGGGAGAGATGACAAAACCAAGTTTCCACCAAATGAGAGAGGACAATATGCATCAACTTTAATCAACTTATCAACTTAGCACGACATTCACAGATCATTCAACTTATGCATTCACATAACCATTCATTATCCTTATTCAATAGATTACATCATTCTATAATAACTATGATAAGCACATTGATGCGCAAATAGATCCAACATAATAACATCATGTAAAACAGGAAAAAATTGCAACATTTACTGATTCATGTCGCTTATACACATTGTAATCATAATTGCATCGCGGAAGACAGTAAAACATTAAAATAGAAAAGAACACGATGATTAAGCTCAAATTTCCATCATATCATATTACTTCCGCAAAAAATCACAGATTCTACAAAATAGCTCACAGATCAACAGATCTCAGTTCAAAGTACTCCTTGAAAGATCACTCGAGCATTGTTGAGCCGCAAAAAGACCACATTTTATTCATCTTTCCTATACCATTTGTCACCTTATTCCTATCTTATCCTTCCATAAAACCATTAATATTCACCACTTTCATAAGAAATATGGGTTTATATTACCATTTTCTAGATCATTTATTTTTGAGTATTTTGAGTGAATTTGTGGTTAATTATTGAGAAAAATAACATATTTTCATTATACTTTAAAGTTGGATGAGTTTAGTGATGCTTACATGTGTATTTGAAGACGTTAACAAGCTCAAAAGTGACCACCTAGCCTCAGATTCGAATTTCATCTTCTAGATGTGAGCTAACTTCACAGATAAGATCATGGAAATGTGGAGAGAATATCTCATCCAATATTTGTTAAGGATTTGAAGGGATGAGTTGTAGATTTGTTGAGGATTTGAAGGGATGAGTTGTAAACTTTGTTGAGGATTTTGAGCGATAAGTTGAGAGAATAGTGGACCTATAATTATGATCAGTTATCTTGAATTCATGTATAAATAGGAGGGCTATCTCCTCATTTTGGTTAGAGATCTCTCTAGTGGTTTAGAAGTAGAGAACAATTCATAGTTAGTCATAGAGTGGATTCTTGATTGTTATGTAATGGAGATGATGCTTAATGCACATCCTTTGATTCTCCCATGTTAATATAGATTTTCAGTAATTTATTTCTTATGAGTTGTTCATATAGATTTTCAGTTATGTTTTTCTTATAAATTGTTAGTATATATTTACCGTGAGCTCACAAGTTAATTTTGATTTCTTTATACCAATTTATTTCATGCAATTTAAGTCTTTCTTTATCAAGTTAATTTATGCATTTTCCTGTTTTCTACAATTAGATTTATTTCCATACAATTTCCTGTTTTCATAACTTAGATTCGATTTCAGTTGTAGAATAGGTTAGCAATACACTGCCCCTACATATATTTTGTATGTACCTCACAATTTTACGCTCTCTCTGGGTTGACAATTAAATCATTGGATATCTGTTATAATTTGTTTAATATTTTCCCCAACAAGCATGTATTGGATCTAGTAGCCTCCTCAATGCTTACAATTCAAGATCTACTTATAGGCTTGCGCCTTTACATTCAACATCCACTTAGACAACTTCCTAACTAACTCTTAACTGATTCTACAAAATAATGACCAATATCCACAAAATATGGTCCAAAACTACAAAAGATGACACAAAATATATAAAATATTCTATTCTTCGCCCGGCGTGCCATATTCCACTTGTGCGGTGCCTTTGAGCTTGTGTAACATTCATGATGCTGCGCAACTAATGTATCCCAAAATATCCATCCAACAGGCCCCCAAAATAATCTTGTGGCTCGCCCCGAGCGACGCTACATGGATGCTATGTACTCAGTAATCTTCAACTTGAAATTCTCGTATTGTTGAGAAATCTCCTTGACCTGCACTTTGAATCTCTTAGCGATCTCCTAGCTCCTCATCAGATCATGTGTGACTGGATGCTTGAACATCTTCTCAGTGATCTCCCTTTTACCTTCATGTGTTTCCCGTAGTGTAGAAACCACTTTAACATAAAGCTGTGCTCCAATCTCTTGAAGCTCATCTAGTTGTGTGCTGTGTCATTGTTTCCTTTATTGTGCCTTCAATACTCGCTACTGCAGCTCCTTTAGCTACGCTGACTTGGTGATATGAAACATCGGAAACATCGTTCTCAACAACATCTTCAATGTCACTAGCTTCCCTTCTACTTCCTTCAAATATGTATTTAGTTGCACCAACTGCTCATCCTGCACCACGCTTCCCCAAAACTGCATAGTCGCATCCGTCACTTTTGTTTGCCTCTTACTCCATCTTGTCAATCTGTGTTTCTAAATCTTCTATAACACTTTTCTAATCTACTCTTTTCTCTGGTGGCGTGGTCGGGTGCACCAAGGCCTCCAAAATGATATTGTCCCGCTATAACTGGGAAGCGACGGCCCCAAGTCGCTGTGCTCCGGCCACCACATCCATCTATGTGGTACTCTCCAATACGTACTGACAGGCATCCACAACTGCCTCTTTCAACTTTACTCGGCTATCCCAGAGATTTGCCTTCTCAATGACAAGGCGATATTGTTCCTTTTTAAGTTCTGTAATCTCCTCGATGCTATTCACCATCAATTCCTCTTGTGCTTGCTTCAGTGCTTTGATTTCCTATGCTTTCTCTTCCATCAACTTCTCCTTTTCCTGCTGCAATTCCTCGACCTCTCTCTTTTCTTCCTCCTCATTCTACTGTGACCATAAGAATTGATCATTGATTTCTTTCTATATGTCTACCAACTCATGGTTTACAACTCGTTGCATGTGTACCAGTCTGTGTGGACAACACGTTGATATCCAGTGATGTTTCCTACAACTACCGCAAGGAGGTGTTCATGTCCTCTCTTCTAGTGTCAATTGTAGTAGAGGGAATTTGAACATTCTTAACCCGTAGCTCAATGCTTATTGACGCAAAGTCCTACACAGTCATGCCAAAATAAAGAATAATTTTTTTTTCTTACCTCAACAAACCCCTCTTGCGTTGATTTCATCATTTCCTTTGCTACCCTATCTTTTGCATCTACAATCACCCCTATAACCTGATTCAACTGCACTTCCATTCCTAGCGCGATGCTACTATTCGCACCCTGCTCCATACACCTCTTTATTCTTAACTTGTTGAATATGCGCTCTGCTTTTGGGTCTATAGTTTTCTTCGACGATTCTTGGTCTGAATCTTGATCACTCTGCTGGTTGTCCTTATGCATGGGATCAACAGGTGTGTCTACTAGGGTTCCTATCGGTATGTTTTCCAAACTAACTGGTTCTAGCCATTTTGCAGGCTAATCATTAACCATTGCCTCCAAATCTTCATCAGACAATTTATAAGGTGTCGACAACCAATTCCTATCCGGGTCACGCCGCACTTGCACATGAATGGCGTGTGGGCCGATTTCAAATCGAGCGATCCTTTGATACTTCACTGCAAATTCCTCAGATAACTGGGGAAATTTCCCAGCTGTAGCTTCCAGCGCTTCCCAATAGACCCAAAATTGGATCGCCCAGTCCTCCATTCTTTTAGGTTCCTTTACCCACTAGATATTTTGGTAACAGGCACCCTTACACACTTTCATAACTTCTACGTCCATGCCTTGGTAGTCGATTGGATTCATCAAAGCCAAAAGTGTGATTAAAATCAACAACCAGCTATAGGTAAATGACCTCTCTCTCGCCTGTAGTGCCACCGCATCTTTCGCTAACTATTTCATCAAAAAGAGCGGCTAGTTCATTTGTACCCCCTCCATGCATTTCTTTGCAAATACAATCACCCCTAAGTTACATTGTATGGGCCGGTTCTTCCTGAACACTTTACTAGACAAAATACTTGTGTCGATATGCACCACCTGGTCATTGATACTTTCAATGTGGCAAGCCCACCCATCGTGCTCCAACCCGTAGTGCTTCTTCAACCTCCCTGCAAGCTTCTTGTCATTATCCTTGCCTCTAAAATACTACGATGGGCCTGGCCCATCCTTCAAAAATCCCGTGATTTCTTATATGAAGTCCACCATGATTTAAACTGGTGTGTTGAGCCACAATTTTCCTCCATGCAAATAGGCCAAAAGCAGCTTGATGTAGGCATTCTCCTCATTCAGCCACCCAAAATGCGGCATGTTAATCCACCCCAACAACCCCTCTTTATTCACCCCGCTCACCCAATCCCTTGGAATATGTTCTATTGGGCCACCTTCTACCGTTACCATTGACACAAATGGGTCCTTTGCAACATCTTCCCATGCAAGCAAGTCATGGTCATCGTACTTCATCTGCATCAGCGCAAGCACGATATCTGTAGTGCATACCATCCCATGTGGTAGCACGAGCATCTTCACTTGGTACTTTTGGTTCTTGGTGAGCCTCCTGGGATGCGCACTGGGTCAACTGGGAGGTATATACCCAGGGATATCCTTAACAAACACCCCTATTCGAGCCACTGACTCCACAAATCTAAATATTGATGGCCCAGTTTGCGCAGTTTCCTCTGTTTCCCTCGTAGATGTCTAGGTCTGTCTCTTCTTTGGCGTTGGGGAGATAGGCTTTTAACCCTTCCTCTTATTCTTCGGCACCAATGATGACCCTATCGGCATACTTGAGGATTCCTCTTCAATGGTGACTAGGCCAACTGGTGAATCTCACTCACTCGAATTTCAACCGTATCTTTCCCACGTAGCATACCCCATAGCGCTCAATAGTTGCTCAACCTCACTTCACTTAGCAACTTATCCTATTGTGAATCTTCTCTATAACTCTCCAACTATGTTCACTCTTTTCACAATGGTTAATTCCATGTGCATTCAACCCCTTCATATAGCATCAAGCTGATCACACCTTCATCATGACCAAATCAATTCCAATCATTATGACCAAATCCTTCATTAACGACCTGAATCCACCGACGATTCTGTCAATCCAACGGTCGGATCCGCCATTAATGCGTGTCACTTGAACAAGCATCGCCGGTTAACATTTTTAATTGTCTTCATTTATTGCTGGTTTGACTATGTCGCAACTCTGTGGCCATTGCGACATACCTTCCTAACTGGGCTACTAACTCCCCCACTTGCGCATCTGCTTCGCCTTGGTGAAACATCCTTCTATCTATCCATCCTACCTATTTTTTTTCATTGTGTAGTGCCTCAAGCATTGCATGCTTTTGGGCTTGTCCTACAAGGCTTCAGCCTGCTGCCATTCACTATATTTGGCAGCGTCGCTCCATCTAACTACTGTAGTTGAACTGCACCTCCTAAAGTAATGGAATTAACACGATATGGACCTGACCAATGCATCGGTAAATTACCTAGATGCTTCATGAACTTGCTGTCATACAACAACACCAAGTCTCCTTGCTGAAACTATTTTTTCTTTATGTGTCGATCATGCCAGGATTTTTGGTGATCCTTCTCGACACGCTTGTGAAAAATAGCGATGAAGTGATCCTCCTTGAGTTGCACTATATGCGCTAATCTTTCTTCTAATGCTGCTTCATCGTCCATTCCTATTTCTACTACTATGTGCAAAATCAAAACAATGTACTCCATAGGCATGAATACCTCTTTCCCATAGACCAATTTGAATAGTTTCTTTCTCATCAATCTCTTACAAATGGTGCGATATGCCCACAATACTGCTGGAATCTTCAAATTCCAGTCATCGTGGTTTGCATTAGATACCTTTGTAAGCGCATGCTCCTACAATTTGTTGAATGCCTCCATGGTTCCATTTGCTTATAGATGATATGAATTACTCTTCTTATGCTATATTTGTAGCTCCTCCATCAACACGCTTACTGTGCAATTGATGAAGTGACTTCCTTGGTCGCTCATCAATATTCTTGGACATCCAAACTGAGTAATAATGTTATCAAACAAGAACTTGGAAATTGTCGTAGCGGTGCAATCTACGACCGGTGCGGCCTCCGCCCATCTTGTCAAATAGTCTGTCATTGAAATTATGTATCGCACACTATTTCTCTTCCCAGGTGGGTTGATCAGTCCTACATAGTCCACGACCCATTTATCAAATGGATGCAATGTCACCTGAGGTACATGCGAAATCTCATCCCCCTGTGATGGTTTTCTAGTTCATTGATAGACATCGCAACTCTGTGCATAATCTGTCGCAACATTATGAAGAAGGGGCCACCAAAGCCTTGTGCGGAGCACATTCCTAGCGATAATGTGACCTCCATAGTGTCCACCAGCAATTCCCTCATGTTCCTCTGCCAATATCTATCCTTGTTCATGTGATAGGACACACCGCTGTAAAATCTCATCCAATCCTAGTTTATATAGTTGTCCAATGATCAATTGGAAATCTAAGGCCTTAACAACCAACTGCTTCTTCTGAATTGTAGTAAGGTCCTCTGCAACTCACATTTCTAAAAACTAAATGATTTGATCATAATAATCATCAACGATGTCAACTATGAATAACTACGCATTTGGCAGTCCGTCTTGATTTCCTGTTGGCTCCTAGACCTGGCTTCACAATTATGTCAAAGTCAAACTCCTGAAATAGAAGTAGCCAACGACATATCTTCCCCTCCAACATAGGATTATTGACTAGGTATTTCAAAGTAGAATGGTCTATAAACATATTGAAATGACTGACAAATAGATACGGATAAACTTTTGTAGCGCATATACCATCGCCAGGCCTTCCCTTTCTGTGGTCGTATATTTTTTCTCTATAGATGATAGCTTTCAACTAGTGAAATAAATCAGGTGATCAAGATCTCATTCACCTGGTTGCGCGAGCACCACTCCCAGCGCAACGGACGACGCGTCGACATGAACATGGAACTCTTTGTTACAATCGGGAAAAGAAAGGATTGGTGTAGAAGCCATCTTGTCCTTCAGCATGTCTAAACTTCCTTGATACTCCTGAATCCATAGAAATACAACATCCTTCTTCAGAAACTTTTCCTTCAACGCTGTGATCACAACGTAACCTCGTATAAACTTGCGATAATACCCTATGTGCCCTAATGGCGCTGTAAGCATATTCACATTCGTAGGCGGTGACAAGCTTGAAATCAACGCACTCATCACAGGGTCAACCAACAGTCCTTGCATGCAAACAATGTGACCCAACAACATAGCAAAAGGTGTGCATAAAATACACTTCTCTGAGTTCATCCCGATCTGGTGCTGTAGACATCTTTCCAGCATCAATCGCAGGTTTTCCATATGGTCTCTGATCAATCCATAGACTGTCTAGTCATCCATATAAAAGTGCAGTAACTTTTGAATAAAATATTTGAATGCAGTGACAACAACCCGAGAAAATATCACTGACGCATTATTCAACCCAAAAGGAATCACAATGTACTGAAAATAGCCCCATTCAGTAACAAATGTGGTTTTGTGTCGATCCTCCTTGGTGATCTTGATCTGGTGATAGCCAGAAAACCCATCCATGAATGAATACATCTCTTGAACGCCTACTCCTTCTAGAACTTCATCGGTGAATGGTGTCGGAAATGCATCATTCAATTTTCTTAGGTCGACGCAGATCTGAACCTCACCCGCCTTTTTATCCTGGACCACCATTGGACTGATCCATTCTAATTCCTCGACTGACTCAATTCTTCTAGCATCCAACATGTAATACCCTGGTTTCAACCCCATTTGCATTAAATTATAAATGATGTAAATAACGTTAATAAATCATGGTGTGGAGCTCAAGGCAAAGGCCCCGCCATGAATTCAGTGTTCTATGTTTCAACAATTAAAATCGATGTCGATGGTTATCATGCTAGCCGATGGCACAATATAATTTCTACATCTTGTAAATATGCAATTAATAAAATACCCACAAGTAGTGATGCCAATGCAACATTAAAGAGATGGGGGCATGATTTCACAAGGAATGGGGGGGTGATATTCAAACCCTTGAGCTAATGGGGAAAATCCAAATTTCAAAGGGAAAACCCATAAAACTGTCAACTACCCATTTTTTCTTTTATTCCCAATCATCCAAAAGTAGTTGAGTTAGTTATTGCATGGGAATGGGAAAGGTATGGAGGTCAATTTCCAATTGGGCAGAGCACCCATTTTAGAAAAACGTGTTTTTGACTTCTTGGGAAAGTAAATGTTGGGAAATGCATGCCCATCCCATTGTTCATCAATAAATTTTGCTCTCTCACATTTTTGGGATCTCTTGTGTGTTTCCCTTCACGATTTTGGTTGATTTCTCCATTTTTCCCATTACTAAAAATTTGTTTTGGGTCTTGTTGAATGTATGTGCAGCTCGGAAGTCGTTTTTGGGGTTGCTGAGTTTATGTGCAACTGTGAAAAACCATTTATGGTATTGATGAGTGAAGAGGCAACAAAGGTTTATGTTTTGGGGGTTTGAGAGGGTGTTTTTCCTTTCCTCATGCATCTGGGATTTTCTGAGCATTTCCATCCCAAATCTATGCACTTTCTTCATTATTATCCAAGGTAGAAACTCATTTTTTATAAATCCCAGTGGATAGGAAGGTAGACCAACAATTTAGGTGTGAACAGAGGTCATTTTTTCCTCTATGAAGTCATCAAACGTTTTCTGAAATGATTTGGACACTTGGGTTGTTTTCCCCATTTGTCATTTTTTATTTTGGGTTCCTAGGACATTTTTGGTCCATACCTAGGACTTGCATTTTGATGTGTAGTGCATCCCTATGTGGGCTTGGCTGAGTAAGTCCAACAATCCATCTGTTAGTGGGATGAATTTTTTTAGATGTGGTTATTGGCTTGACTATGGGTGTTTGGCCTTGTTGTGTGTAAGTCTGTGTTCCCTAGTTCCTTGTGGAAATCATGCCCAGCTCGGGGGTGGCAGTGATGCTCAGATATTAATGAGCACACTGGCCTATGGTTGGATGGAACGTTGCAATGACATAGCTAGTTGCGGGGAATCTTCTTCTCAAGATAAGTATTCTTGTATTTAACTCTGCAATTGTATTTGCTTTGTAAATTATTGTGAACATGTTAAATGCTTGACATGATGAATGTTGCTTACTTTATGAGTATGAAAAACATGAATGTGTTAAATGAAATTTATTTTCTTTTGTTGTAGATTGCATTATGCATCTGTAAATATTTTATGTTCAATGCATTTTATTATTTATATTCATGGGGATTAGAATGCCCAATTAAGTGATAGATATCAGCTGTGTTGGCCGCATCCTCTCCGTTGAGACAAGAGGAGGGGACTTGACAGTGTGGTATCAGAGCTCATGTTGCAACTTTGGGCCTCAATGCGCCATGAAGAGAAGTGGACAGAGGTTGGATTACACCTCTGTGTTCAGCAGGAAAGAGAGGCAAAGAAAAAAATTCTAAAATTTTTCTAAGTGTGAAAATTTTCATGTTGGCTCAGTTAGCTGAAGTTGAGCCGACACATATCGGCTGAGTTAGTCGAAGAGGAGCCGATGTGTGTCGGGTGGAAGTTGAAAATTGAGCGAACGCATGTTGGGTGGAAGTTGATATTTTCACTGACAATAGAGAAAAGACAAAAAAAAAATTGAAAATTTTCTAAGTATCAAGAATCGGCAGAAATTGACGAAGTTTGTTGATACGTCGTCTAGGTTGGGATGAAATTCGTCGATGTATGTCAACTGGTAAGGGATATGTGAGCTGATATGTCTACTGATTTTTGCTGATGGAGGAAAAGAAAGAGAAAGAAGAATAAGAAGAAATCAAAGAAAGGAAAATTTATGGAAATTTTTTCTAAGTATGGGAAATCAACATAATTTGGAACATTTTGTCGATGCATCGGTTGAGCGGATTGAAAGAAACTTTGAAATTTTTCCACAACAACAGAAGAAAACTTGGGAAGTCTTCTGCAACGATGGATGAAAGTCAGAAATTTTTTCGACGCAGTGGATGGAAGTCGAAAAGTTTTCCGACGCAATAGAAGGATCCATTGGAAGAAACCCTGGAAGTTTTCTGACGCAGCGGATGGAAGTCAGAAAGTTTTTCGACGCAGCAGAAGCATCCATCGGAAGAAACCCTAGAAGTTTTCTAACACAGCGGGTGAAAGTTAGAAATGTTTTTGATGTGATGGAAGGTTTGATCGAAAGAAAAGTCAGGATGTTGCCGACACGTTGGGTGAAAGTTCATAATTTTTTCGATACGTCGAAAATATTGGCAAGTTTTTGTCGATTAGGTGAAAGTTTGGATTTTTTTCGAAACGACGGAAATTTTGGCAAGTTTGCCGATCAGAAAAAAGTTTGGAATTTTTCTGAAATGGAGGCAGGTTTCCCCTGAGACAGTTGCTATTGCAGAAAGGAAACTATAGCAAGAAGGAGTTCTAATTAGCATAATTTCTAAACTTATCCAACCCGATGAAAGGGGCATTGATCATTCAAGCTTGCAAGAAGCAATTGGTAAGTAATTGTTTGAATTTATGAGATTGACTAACAAATAATGTTGTTAACACATTTTGCAGAGTCAAAGTGCATATTGAAAAGTTGGTCTTGGTTCGACCAAGAGGGTCAAATAAGGATCAAATCCAAGAAAATTAATGGCATGGATGATGCACGAGATCCTTGTGGACACAGGAAATATGCTATCGGGGAAAATCCAAGAGACTCACAAGAGGGAAAAAAGTCACTCCAATGTTGGAGATGTGGATGACCCCATTTGTGTTGGAGCTGTCCACATGGGGAAGGTTATGTAATTCCAGCTTACAATGCCCAAGGTCATGGAACTGAAGCTATTGGGAAGAGGGAACAAGAGAGTTCCCTAGATGCTACAGCTACCATAAGAATCCTGAGGGCATAGTTGCAGGATTGCAAGGAAGAAAATAATAGGTTGGTCAAGGCTCTAGTAGAGAAAAACCAGTTGACTAGAGCCATGCTACAGAGTTTGGAAAATCTCCAAAGGAAGATACAATCTGTGCATTAGTTAACAGAGGTAGAAGAGAGTAGGAGAAATTCCCATGAGAAGAATGAGATGCTTAACCCAAGGAAGAAAGGTTTTAAACCTCCTCACCTCCTGAAGCAACAAAGGTAGCCATCACAAGTTGTGATTGATCTGACTAGAGTGATGAGTGAAAAGCCAAAGGAACCTCTCAAATGTTTGGGATGTGAAGGACCCCATCTACGCAGAAATTTCCCACTTGAGAATACGAATGAGGGTCAAGTCCCTAACACCTAAGAAGCTGAAGCTGAAGGTTAAGAATCAGGGACCATTCCTAAAATTTGTGTGGTGTTAGAAGACCACCAGGAAGGTCATAACTCAATTGTGGTGGAAGTTGAGGGTGATATTGTTGAACAGACTATTTCTATTTTGATTGACCCTAGATTAACTCACAGATATATCACCCCTGGACTTGTTGAGATGTGCACTTTGAAGAAGTCAAATCATAGAAGATCGTGGTTAGTCCGAGTAGCCACTGGAACCAAGAAGGAGATTAGTGAGGCAGTAAGGAAATTCCCATTGGGCATGGATGGGTTAATCACTTGTGCAGATATGAATATGCTTCCACTTGAGTCCTATGATATAATCATTGGGATGGATTGGTTGGAAGCCCATATATCAAAGCTATATTGTTACAACAAGACTTTTGAGTGCTTAGATGAAGAAGGAAACCTAAGGGTTGTGAAAGGCATTCCAAAAGTAATCTCTGGAAGGAAGTCTTCAACAATGCAGCTGAAGAAGTTCTATGGGAAAGGTTGCAGAATGTATGCAACTCATGTTTTGTAGGAAGCAGAGTATGATACTCCTAGACTGGAGGACTTTCATGTGTTGCAGGAATTCAGGAATGTTCTTGCTGATGAAATTCCAGGGCTTCCTCCAAATAGTGACATCGATTTTACAATTGAAATTGTGCCAGGTAAAGCACCAGTGTCCATGACACCCTACATGGTGAGTACACCAGAAATGCTAGAGCTGAAGATACAACTACAAGAGTTGTTGGAAAATAGGTATGTCAGGAAAAGTGTGTCTCCTTAGGGAGCACCATTCCTAATTGTGAAAAAGAAACATGATACACTATGGTTGTGTATTGATCACAGATAGTTGAGAAAAGCCACTGATGGAACAAACATACTTTGCCTAGAGTGGATGACCTCTTTGATCAAATGAGAGGAGCAAAGGTGTTTTCCAAGATTGACTTAAGGTTTGGTGACCAGCAGGTAAGGATCAAGGATGAATATTTTCATAAGACAGCCTTCAGAGCAAGGTATAGATCTTATGAGTTGGTTGTGGTACCATTTGGTTACACAAATGCACCAACTACATTCATGTGCCTCATGAATAATGTTTTCAGTAAGTTTCTGGACATGTTAGTTCTTTTCCTCCTTGATGGCATTCTTACTTATTCTAAGAAAGAGGAAGAACATGTGGAACATTTGAGGATGATTTTGAAATGGATCAGGAAGCATAATTTGTATGAAAGGTTGACAAATTATGACTTCTACAAATATGGAATTAATTAGTTGGGTCACATTATCTCATAGAAAGGAATATCTATAGACCCTGAAAAGATTGAGGCCATGTTGAGTTTGCCTACTCCAAGAAAGTTAATAGATGTAAGATCTTTTGTGGGACTTGCAAGATATTGCAGGAGGTCCATTGAAGGATATTCTGCAGGTAAAGCTAAATCCATGTATAGGATGAGGAAGCCTGGATGTGAACTTGTAGTTCCATGAGGAAATTTCCTTTCCTAAAGACTACAAGTAGAATGACCTGAGTAGGGAAGTCTAGTTGTACCCACTGGAACCAAGGCAGGAAACTACCATGTGCTATGAGAAGGATCTCATCACTGAAATCTAACTTTTGAACAACATAGATTTTGAAATTCAGATTTTAAATTTTGTTCTTGTTTGTTAATTGAAGATTATTAACTATTTGGCTTATCTAAAATTGTGTCAAGATGAAATGTTGTATGTGAATTTCTAGGTTTAGGGCAGCATGTGTAAGTTAGGGATGAGTACTCCCCACTTGCAAAAGCCAAACAATATGAGGATGACCTCATGATTGCAAAAATATGATTTTTTGTGGGAAGCGGAATTGTGAATTCCAATTTTGGAATTGACTATCAATGTTAATGATCATTTGATAATTGGAAATTTATCCATGCATGAAATAGACTTGAAAATATATGATTAAATTTTTATGATGACATCTCATATGAACTACATGCTTATATGTAACGTAGGCGATATGATGAAAATATGTACCGGGTGTACATGGCTCCTCGAAAGGATGTACGGGGTGTACATAGCTTCTCGGAGGGATGTCTTTGGAATAGGTTTGAAAACCTATGATTGAAATTTTATGATGACATCTGATGTAAAATGCATGTTTGTATGTAATGCAGGTGAGATGATGAAAATATGTACATGGAGTACATGGGTCCTCTGGCAGGATGTACTTGGGTACATATCTTCTCCCTCCTTCCATCTAGGCACTGGTATGCATCACTGGGGACACCCAAGGTGTAATAAATCCAGTTAGACTACTCTCCGCATACATTCACACTGTAAAGGGACTATCACGAGAGTGGGGGCTCCATGAAGAGAATAACCCCTAGGTATTATGATTTATGGAAAGTAAGTTCCTGAGCATTGGTAAGCACTTGGAGGAGGTGCTAGGCCCTTAAGCTAGAGCTATCATTAAGCTCCCAAGGAGGTGTTAGGCTCTGAAGTGGGGTTGACCAGATCTCAGTTGATAGATTCTACATAGATAAGTATTTGATTACTTCGCAAATCCTTGTTGATTTTCTGTAAATACACATATACATATGATGCAGCCACGATTTTGAAAAAAAAAATCTTGTTAAAGGTTGCATCTTATAGAAATGAATCTGACAAGTGAGTTGATTCATTTTGTTGTCTGGAAAGGAAATGCTCGAGCTTGGCGAGCATTGGAGGAGGTGCTAGTCTCTTAAGCTGGAGATGCCATTAAGGACCCAAAGAGGTGTTAGTCTCTAGAGCAGGGCTACCCAATATTGGTTGAGAGGTGCTACACAGATAATGCTTGAGCATTCGTAAACACTGGGAGGAAGTGCTGAGCCTTAAGCGGAGCTTCCATTAAGCACCAAGAGAGGTGTTCGGATCTAGAGAAGGGCTGCCACATCTCGGTTGAGATATGTTATACAGATAAGTATTCAGTTTACTTATCAAAATTTTGTTGTTGTTGATTTTCTGTAAAAATACATGAGCATATGATGTAGCCATGGTTTTGAAAATTTGTTACAGATTGCACCTTATAGGAATGAATATGACATGTGAATTAATTTATTGTGGTGTCCAGAAAGGAAACACCGAGCTTGGTGGGAACCTGGAAGGAGTGTTAGTATCTCAAGAAGAGTTGTCAGATTTCGGTTGAAAGATATTTTCAGGTGATCCGAGGCTTGCATAAATTTGGCTACCCTTTTATGCACACCTAGGAGTAGGGAGGGGCAATGTTGTTAGTGCCATGGTTGTATTAAGCCCAGTCGGACACCTGTGGAACTAAAAGAAGATACTTATGCAAGATAAGTATTTGGTTCACTTGGCAACTTCTTGTTGATTTTATGTCAATATACATGTGCATGTGATTCATTCATGATTTTTGAAAAACTTTGTGAATCTGACATGGGAATTGACTCATTTCTTGGGGCTTGAGCATAGGTATTGTTGGATTCCAAAGAAATTGGAGATGTTCCAAGATGTGGAGAAGGATTCTCCAAGACTGGAAAAAGGTTCATTGGTGTGTACTGATGCATACAATCAAGGACTTGGAGGAGTCTGTATGCAAGACAACCACATAGTGGGATCAAGGAGGAGTTCCAGATCATACCATTAGACAAGTGAAATATGCAGAAGGAGCACCACGATCCCGATGAGGTTACATGGTAGCTCAAGGATTCCATACAAATGACACATCCATTTTTGTTTAATTTTGCAGAATATTGAGGGCGACGTCAGTGTATCATTTTGTTTAATTCAGTTAAGCACTAAGGACAGTGCTGTTGTAGGGGGAGGGGATTGTAATAGCCCGGTTTCAATCCCAATTACATTAAACTATAAACGATGTAAATAGAGTTAATAAATCATGGTGTGGAGCTCAAGGGAAAGGCCCCTCCATGGATTTAGTGTTCTACATTTCGGCAATTAAAATCAATGTCGATGTTTATCGTGTTAGCCGATGGCACAATATAATTTCTACATCATGTAAATATGCAATTAATAAAATACCCACAACTAGCTATGTCAATGCAACATTAAAGAGATGGGGGGATGATTTCACAAGGAATGGGGGGGTATTCAAACCCTTGAGCCAATGGAGAAAATCCAAATGTCAAGGGAAAACCCATAAAAATGTCAATTACCTATTTTGTCTTTTGTTCCCAGTCATCCAAAAGTGGTTGAGTTAGTTATTGCATGGGAATGGGAAAGGTATGGAGGTCAATTTCTAATTGGGCAGAGCACCCATTTTAGAAAAACATGTTTTTGACTTCTTGGGAAAGTAAATGTTGAGAAATGCATTCCCACCCCATTGTTCATCAATTAGTTTTTATCTCTCGCATTTTTGGGAGCTCCTGTATGTTTCCATTCACGATTTTGTTTGATTTCTCCATTTTCCCCATGTCTGGAAATTTTTTTCGGTCCTGTTGAATGTATGTGCAGCTGGGAAGTCGTTTTTGGGGTTGTTGAGTGTATGTGCAACTCGAAAAACCCATTTTTGGTATTGTTGAATGAAGAGGCAGCAAATATTTATGTTTTGGGGGTTTGAGAGGGTATTTTTCCTTTCTTCACGCAGCTAGGATTTGTTGAGTGTTTCCCTCCCAAATCTCTGCGTTTTCTTCATTATTATCCAAGATAGAAACTCATTTTTTTGTAAATCCCAGTGGCTAGGAAGGTAGATCCACGATTTGGGTGTGAACATAGGTCTTTTTTCCTTTGTGAAGCCATCAAATGTTTCCTGAAATGATTTGGCCACCTGGGTTGTTTTCCCCATTTGTCATTTTCGATTTTTGGTTCCCAAGATGTTTTTGGTCCATACCTTGGACTTGCATTTTGCTGTGTAGTGCAGGGCCTGTGTGGGCTTGGCTGGGTAAGTCCAAGAATCCATCTGTTAGTGGGATGAATGTGTTTATATGTGGTTATTGGCTTGACTGTGGGTGTTTGGCCTTGTTGTGTGTAAGTCTATGTTCCCTAGTTCCTTGTGGAAATCATGACCAGCTCAGGGGTGGCAGTGATGCTGAGAGATTGAGGAGCACACTAGCCTATGGTTGGGTGGAATGTTCCAATGACATAGCTAGTTGCAGGGAAGTTTCTTCTCAAGATAAGTATTCTTGTATTTAACTCTGCAATTGTATTTGCTTTGTAAATTATCATGAACATGTTAAATGCTTGACAGGATGAATGTTGCTTATTTTAAGAGTATGAACAACATGGATGTGTTAAATGAAATGTATTTGCTTCCGCTGTAGATTACATTATGCATATGTAAATGTTTTATGTTCAATTCCTTTTATTATTTATGTTCATGGGGCTTATATTTCCTGATTAAATGATAGATATTAGCTGTGTTGGTTGCATCCTCTCCATTGAGATGAGAGGAGGGGACGTAACACAACATCTGATCAAGCTCAAATTTTACTCTTCCCTTGTATCATAGATTCAGGCGATACGACCTCTGCCTTATTGGTTTCGCAACTAGTTTCAAAGGGATCTTCATCTCTTTTAAATCTCCCACTATCCCCTTCATCTTAGAAAAATTTGTAGGGAACAAATCTTGGAATTCATGCAACAAATATGTAATCTTTGCCATCATTTATTCATCCCAGTAGTCCCCAACATTTGAAAAATTTGGGTTCTCTTCTGTTTCAATGTTGACCTTTCTTATCTTTAATGCCTGATTCATTGGATCCATCGGTACATCAGGTGCTACGACATCCTGACTCCCTTCTGTTTCTAAAATATTGATATTCTGTAGTTCATCATCATCCTCAGGTCCTCCAGTCATGTTATAACATTCCATCCTCGACCGCATGTGACAATACGCATGTGGATCCACTGGATATGTGAATGACACTACATAGTGACTACGTAATCAAGCCACACTTTCTTAGCAACAACTCATGCAAGTAGTTCTGCCAATTTTTAAGGCATCATCCTAATCATAAGACACAGAGCTAGCGCTGCACCAACCAAGTTATCCATCAGCAGTTGGATGGACATAATATTCTAAAATTTTATATGCATGATCCCATCCTATGACAACTTTTTCTTTCATCGACTCAATATACCTTCACCCTTTGTTTGGATCCATTGGGGTGATGGCTCTGATGTCTTGATTCTCGAATTTCATCACGCGCTTCTTAAAATTGTTAATTGCCATACTATCGTTGGCCCATCCAATCCCCAGTAATGTTGTATAGGAGCCTCCCCCATCAATAATTTCAATCACGTCGAAATCAGAATAAGTCTTCATACCTTCCACTTCCATAGCAAGGTGCAAAAATCACCCGATCGGTTACTCTGTTCTGGTTGGCTAGTCGCAGCTGCAGAGGAGACCATCTCAACGTTGGGCTCCCAATATTTTCCCATGTCTGTCTTGTCAAAATATTAATGTCTGAGCCTAGATCCAGAATAACTAAATCGATCTCATAGTCCTCAATCTGTATATTAATTCACATTTATTTCCCTATCTTTTTCTTATGCAAAGAATTCACCACGAAGTCCTTCTGCCCATTATCCAATCAATGTAAAAATTCTCAATCTCGGCAAGAGCATAAATATCTCTTGCTAGTGATAAGAAACTCTCGAAGAAGTTCTGCAAGTCTCCATGTGGTCGCGATGGACCTTCCTCCAACGTTGAATCAAAAGAAGTTGACATTTCATAAATAGGTAACTTACCATAAATTCTTTTGATCACATGGTGTGTTTCAAAGAATGTATCCTTCTCTGCATTGATGTCAAATTGCACCTTCTTCTTCCCATCCAACCAAATTTGTGGATGTGGACTATCTTTTCTAGTTGTCACACCTCCAGGAGTAATGATAGCAACATCAACATCTTACGTTATGGGCTCCATTGAGATCGTCGCAACCGTCGGTCCTTGATTATGGTTTAGCGGTGGATTCACAGGTTGATTTGCGTTCTAATTTGTATTTTGGTTATGAATTGGAATTTGGATATGAACTGGAATTTGGCTCTGATTCTACAACTGGTTCTAGTTCTGCACTTGATTCTAGTTCTGCAACTAGTTTTGATTCTGTAATTGGTTCTAATTCTGCAACAATAGAATATTTCCATCCTGCCACCTCATGATCAGTTGTGGACAGTTCTCAACCATGTGATCAATCATGAAACAGTACATACATGCACACTACAAATGTGGAAAATCTCTCCAATAATGCCCCAGTACACCATAATTATAACATTGCATAGGTCCTTGACCTCATCCACCTCTACGACCAAAGCCTCCTCCTCGTCCTCCTTGAAATCCTCCATGAAATCCTGCTTGTTGTTGATACCGCGGTTGAGAAAATTATTGATGCATGGGATTCGACTGCTGGTGAACATACTGTGCTGATTGAACATACTGTGGCTATGGTGGAGCCATCTGCATTTTATTATATTGTGGTTGTGGCTCAAATTGCTATTGTGGTTATTGTAGTACAAATTGCATCTGGGTTTTTTGTTGCGGTACAAACTAAGGTTGAGGTGGTGGCTGCACCACCTATGGTTACGGCTGCTATATCACCCGATGATCCTCTACCTTCACATACAACAAGTCATATGTTATCTCCTGGAGTAGGTCATATGCGCGACAATATTTATCTTCATGCTTGAAAGATCGACAAAATGTGTAGTATAGGTTCATCGGATTCATCACCATCTTCTACATATACCTGCACTCTTCATGTTGATTCCCATATACTTGAAAAATGTAGCACCATGGTACACTACCGCAACTCAACGGGTTCGATGCCCTTGATAATAGGTAGTTTTGGAAATCTAGGAAAGTATCCTTGGTATGTCTGTCTACGCGACATCGAGTGCACCAGAGATCCTCATGTTGTTCTTTTCCCTTCTTAATATCTTGCAACTAAAGCGTAAATTTCTCCAATTGCGTCTGAATCTAACTCATCCCAATTGCATTTTCTCCAATAGGTGAAGCTTCCAACTTCATGGCGATCTCCAGATCCTCGTTTTGTGTCGCAATATTCTGTTGCATCAGTGGATGTATTCTAATATGAGTTAGCAATGCTGCAATGAAGCATTCTTTATGTTGAATGTTGCTCATCTCAAAACTGACTCTTTCCATTATTGTCTTGAACCTTTGATCAAAATCCCAAATAGTCTCATTGGGATACTGATTAATATCCTTTAGTTCTGTAATGTACTGTCCTTCAAAATTTCACTTTCTGAATTCTTCAATAAGTCCTCTCCTAACTTCTGCCAATTTCTTCACTGGAGTCCTCATAGGGACTTGTACAAATTTCATATACCAGTCCAGTGCACGACCCTGAAGAGTTGTCTCCAATTGGCCCTTCTTGACATCATCATCTATGTTCTGTCTAATAGTCCATACTTCCTCGCATAGGAACTAGTATTGTTCTAGATCCTAAGTCCTATTCCCATGGAACAGAGGTAACTTCGCCTCATCTCTCATCATTATTGGCCTTCTTCCTACAGATGCTGATCTACTACTACTATTAGAGTGTTGCTGGCACGTTGGACATGTTGGTGTTGAACTTGCATCTCTTCCTGATTGCGACATAGTGCACGGAGGTGTGGGTACATTGGTGCTAGGGTTTGATCTGACCTCTATCTCGGGTGTAGCCTGGGTCTGTTCATTCGTGTCATCACTAGAGGGTCGCTTTGTCCTGTGTGGTCTTCCTTCGCAGTCTTACGTTTTGATCACAGTAGGACCTTCCCCTATCCTCTTCCTATTCTCTTATTGAAACCTTGCTCCTCCTCTCGTAAGACCACTTTCTTCCTTGGCTTTCCTCACAATCTCGTCATACCTTACACCCATATACCCCATATCATTCCATTTGTCTCCCCCCTTTCTTCGCGGTATACAAAACCCCTTCACACCAAAGTTCTACTACTTGAGGTGCATCTTCAGTATGCCTTTTTCACAAACAAGCATCTTAATTGATAGTTGCAAAGATAATAAGAACCTACCTCTCGGTCCGTTGAAGAATTCTCTTTCTGCTTTTCTATAGGACTTAATAGTATCAACTGCAAAATTAATGATATAACCTTCCAATATACTATCTAGCCAGACTTCAACATCCTGCGATGTTTTTTTGTCAGTTTCCTACAACTCCTAGATCAATTCAGGGGCCCAGGACGTTGGCTCACGTCCTTGAAAATTTGTCTTGCGATAGGTAAATCACACCAACCACTCATACAGTATAATGGGAAATTCAATGAAACAATACTCATGTGGACCGTCGTGTATGTACCTTTCCAGATACTTATCCATTGTAGTCCAGGGTTTTTATTTTCCCTCTCAGCAACCTCTCGTAGCTTCTAGTTGAAACAGTCTTGAATTTTTGGTCTCGTTGGATGCCACAACGTGTCCTCCCCTCGGTCACAACAAGGTCCCGACAATGGAACCATTTGTTGACACAAACCCATCCAATAAAACAAGTTGACAAGGGATCCCACTCTGTCGAAACCCAACCCACCATGATCTCCTTGAGCACCGAACCAGACAGGTTTTACCCCATCCGGCAACACCCGCAGAGCGGATGAAGTCTCACCCGAGATGTTCGAGGGAGAGATGACAGAACCAAGTTTCCGTTGAATGAGAGAGGAAAATGTGCATCGACTTGCATCAACTTATCAACTTAGTGTGACATTCATAGATCATTCAACTTATGCATTCACATAACCATTCATTATCCTTCTTCAACAAATCGCATCATTCTATCATAACTACAGTAAGAACATCGATGCACAAAAATATCCAACATAGTAACATCATGTAAAACAAGAAAAAATCTCAACATTTACTGATTCATGTCACATATACACATTGTATTCATAATTGCATCATGGAAGACATTAAAGCAAGAAAATAGAAAAGAACACGATGATTCAACTCAACTTTCCATCATATCATATTACTTCCGCACAAAATCACATATTCTCCAACATGTCTTGGATCTAGTAGCCTCCTTAATGCTTACTATTAAACATCTACTTATAGGCTTGCACCTTTACATTCAAGGTCCACTTAGACAACTTCCTAACTAACTCTTAACTGATTCTACAAAATAATGACCAATAACCACAAAATATGGTCTAAAACTACAAAAGATGACACAACATATATAAAATCTTCTATTCTCCATCATTCGCGCCATCTTCCACTTGCACGGTGCCTTTGAGCTTGTGCAACATTCATGATGTTACGCAACTAATGTATCCCAAAACTGCCTGCCAACAATCAACAAAGAGGTTTCATTCCAGATAAGTCAATGGAATGTTGCATAGCACCATAGGCTACTTACCCATCACATGCAATTCAATAGTATATTGTTCATAAATGCATATACTCAATCATGCATAATACATCAACTGAATATAAATATGTATACAACTAAATAATATCATTTAAGTAAGTAGGTATATAGGAAATGACAATTAAATACTTATCTTTGTTTTCTTGGTGGGTGGAGTCCCTCTTGATCCTTATGTCCTTGAGAGAATAATTGGATTCTTTGACAGTGTGCTTTACTTTGAACCTATACTTTGTTAAGATAATTTATATTTGTATTGAATTTTAATTTTTATTCATCAAGAAGTTGGTCAAGAGTGGGATGTAATTCATTTATACATCACAAAAAATCTTGCCTAGATGAAGGTATGGATCGAGCGATGTGAACAGTCTGGTCATGGAATATCATGGGAAGGCGTGTCTTCATTGGTTAAAGAAGCACATCGCAATGGAGATGTGAATTTTACACAAAGGGAAATCGATTTAGCATATGGTTTAAAAGATAAGCAGTCAATCATATTAATCGACCACTCTAATGTGTTTTGGAAAATTACATATTGATGTACACGTTGAGTTTTTTCATGTATGGCATAAACATGCAATTAATCATAAATATTGAATCTTTATGTAATCTTTTCATGTATGACTTATTGTAGGTAAAACACCATAAGTCTATGGTGTGCAATGGATGTAGATATTGCATCAAAAAGTTGGATGAAACAAAGAAAACATCAGATTGTGGGATACCTACAGTATTTGAGGTGACCAATGTTTCCTCTAGAAGTGACAGACATCCAGATCTCTCTGAAAATTGATACTGTGGGTATATGGAGGATATTATTCAGTGTGACTTTAACTCCTTCAAGGTATTTATGTTCGTTGTCAAATGGTATAGGTTACAATTGAATAAACGTGATCCCGATAGAACTATTATTTAACATGATAATGGATTTACCATGGTAAATACAAATTTGTTTGAGCTAGGAACGGAGCCCTATGTTCTTCCAAGCCAATGTGAACAAGTATTTTACTCTGAGGTTCCATGTAAAGCAGGTAGGTCATTTGTTGTGAGACGTGATCCAAGGGGAAGGTCGGTAAATTATACCTAGAGGAAGGTAATGAAGAGGGTCTCGAAGAAGAAGATGATGATGAAGATCATTATCAACAAGAGTTAGATGATCATGTACCAAAAGAAGATGCCGAAGAATTAGTTGAATAAGATGATGCAGTAGACAGTTTCCATGAAGATGATATCGGTGATGACATGATGATCGTAACTAACATAGATGAAGCTGATGATATGGCCAATCCTTACAAAGTTGACTCTAGTTCGGATGATACAGATGATGACTTGGATGAAGAATGTCATGAAGTATATTGAAGTGTACTAGGTATGCAGTAATATATCTACTCTATATATTTTGATTGAATCTTGCGATAGAAATATTGAATTTTATTGGTACTCAAAATTCAATAATTTTAGAAATATTATTTTATATTATTTGTTTTAAAAAGAGTAATGAACATTAATGAGATCATATTACAGATAGGAGAAAAGAAGAGGCTAAAAGAATCTGTGACAAGTATCCAAATCGCATACCTGTAAGATCCAAGTCTTGTTATGTAAATACGATACGTTTTGATATGTTGAATTTTTTAATTTTTGACTATTATTATATAACTTGATTTGAAAAAGAAATTAATTTCATCAAATAGAAGATACAAATAATAATTCATTTTGATTGTTATAACTTTTCGTTGAAAAAAAAATTGATAAAAATGATTTTACTAATTTTCTAGATTTCCTTTATAGAATGAGTTTTCTTAATGATTTTCTATTGAGATTTTGTAGATTATTGTTGAGAAGGTAGAGGAAAGTGACATTCCAGATATTGACAAGAAAAAGTAATAAAATATCTTCAAACTAACGTGTTAAACAATTACATTGAGTTTTGAGGTCACAATTATTTATTTGACCACATAAAAAATATGCAAGGTTATGGTTGGAAGTAATTAGATAATAACCTCTACTTTAAGATGGTAGGTCCCCATGTTGAGTCCCTTACTGTATTTTCCATGTCATCCTTACTAATACTTGACTTCAACAAACAAAGGATGCGAACATTTAACAATTAGTAACCTCAATTGGTTTAGTTCCATTTAATTTTATCTCATACTTTACCCTTTCCATAGTTATTAACATTGTAAAATACA
>LPNX010369132.1:287488-432963 GCA_001517045.1 Pseudotsuga menziesii | reverse complement strand
TATTATACGCAAGAAAATAGAGCCAACTCTTCAAAGATTTTTAAAATTATAGTTGAAAAGATCATCATTTTGGATTTGCAAATATATGGTTCTAGCAGATTTTACACTAGGACAATTTGTACATATGATACACAAGAGAATAAATTTAAGTGCAGAGAAAGCAATATTTATTTTTGTGAAGAATGTGCTTCCACCTACTTGTACATTAAATCTTATAAATTTTAATTTGATGTTCAACTTTGCAGCTAATATTGTTTGGAATTTTCATTTTCAGTACTTAACTCCACTGTATTTCAATAATGATGGAATAGACACGAATATGCGTATCTCCACCGTATTTCAATAATGATGACAAGGAGATCGAGTATTGATGTTTGTTGTTTGTGGAATTCCATAGATCTCTAAAAAGAATCACAAGACAAATAACTATCAGTTCAATGTTATGTTCTAATCATAGTCATTGAAATTATTTATCCTTTCAATCAATTTAAGGATTTCAGTGTGAATTAAGGTGGTTATTAACACAATTTAGAGTTTTTTCTCTTAAAATAAACATCATCATCATCATCATTGTAATAACTAACATCATCATAATCATCAACATCATCATCGTCATCATCATAATCATCGTCAACTTCATCATCATCTTCATCGTCAAACATGACAAACACTAACAATTCGAGTAACAAAAACTATACCTATAGATTAATTAATGTGGTACGTGGAGCCAAAGTTGAATTTTTTTATATATGTGTCTTCTTGGTCTGAAATTTGGCATGGTTAGTGGTGCAGGTGGAATAGACCACATCCAACCCCCACTAGCAATTCCAGGATATTCAGGCTCCTACACTTAGCAATACTGCCAAATTTAGCCTAATGGCCAAATTCTTCTCTAAAACTACCTCCCCAAAAATTTTCCTCCATGAACATCATCCCGACACTCTGTTTCCACAACATATTTTCCACTGTCGGGTTGAGGGATGCGGGATCTAAAAACACCCAAAGTCGCGCCCCACAACTTTCATCCCGAAATGGGCTTCCCAAAATTGAGTTTCGGGATGTGGGATGCGGGATGCCAACTTCCAAAGTTTCTCCCCCGAAACTTCCTTCCTGAAATTCTTCCCCCACAATTCTCCTATCCGTTAGATATTTTTGGCCTTAACTCTAACCATCGGTCTTCTTTTTGATGCAGACCTCTTAGATCTCTGCGGATCTGTTAACTTCTTTGCAAATTCCATTGCGGGATCCTTCTAGACCGTCAGATCTTGATCTGCGGAATCAATCTCCACCGTTCATTCTCTACAAAAACTTGTTAAGGAAAAAAACCTACGGTTTACGTCGATTGATCATGAAATTGATTAATCCAGTCTGCAATCGTTCTGATTCTTTAGCATAACACTCTTATGCATGCATCTAATCTCTACTTCAACTATCCAAGAAAGAAATTGATGCGTGAATACAGTAATTTCTCATAAATACACAAATGTTCATGAAAACACCGAAGTCGTCTCTACACAGATACACAGTTCAACACAGCACATGCATAAAGGCTAACAACCCTACAAACATGCAGTTAATCCTTCTTTTAAGAAACAAAGGAAAATGCACACAGCTTGGATCTCTCTCCTTTCAATTCTTCAAAATATTTACAAGTAGGAATCAGACATAGGTCTGTCCTCTCTCTGCAAACTTAGAATTCTAATTGATGAAGAGCAGAACCCCCTCTACATCTCTAAGCTTTCTATTTAAGCTAATCTACAACCCCCTCAACTGAGTGGTCCTGTAATTGAAAACAAACAAACTCTCAAGCATGATGAAAACGTCCTTGTCAAAATCAAGTAAGCCTATGGTTTGATCTCCACGCAGGGAATCATGATATGCAGCTGCTCCTATGGTACTAAGAGATAATGAATCAGAAAAAAAAAAGGTTACAAAAGATGCCACAGCATGTGACCAACTCATCACAAAGATGGCATGCCACGATGCTCCTGCATCAGACTAACAAGGTAGAAAAATTATGAACCCCTGTTCATTAGATCAACTACAGTGAAACCCTTGGCTTCCAACTCTGTAGTGCTCATCCAAGTAGAATCCTCTATTGGTCTCTTCTTCCATTTGACCAAATACTTCATATAGTCCTTCCTCCTTGTACTCTTCATCACTCTAGTGTCCATAATGGCCTCAGCTTCGAATGGTTGTGTCACAGGAATCTACCTCACCCATTGTAATTCTTCAGTAGGATCTTCACCTTCTACAAAGGTTCCAGTGTCACCTGCTACATAATGATATAGATCTACTACATTAAAGATTGGTGAAATACCCACTCCGGTAGGAATCTCTAACTCATAAGAATTTGCTGAAATTTTTTTGATGATCCAACAGGGTTTAATCTTCTTCATCTTCAGCTTGTTATACTCCCCTTTTGGAAATCTATCTCTCTTCAGATATGCTAAGACCAAATCCCCTACTTCATAGTTCTTTTCTCTCATTTTGAAATCTGCTTTTTCCTTGTAACTGGTGTTACTTTGTTGTAACCTCTCTTTCACTTGCTTCTGGAGTTCACTTATCATCTTTGCAAACTCCTCTCCATCAGCACTTCGTTTCTCCAATTAACCTAAGTCACAAAGTTCACACACTCCTCTTGGATGCATTCCATACAGAATTTGAAATGGACTCATCCTTGTGCTTCTGTTTGGTGAATCATTATAGGAAAACTCATCTTGGTTAATACTATGTCCCACTGCTTAGGACTTTCCCCAATCAAAATCCTCAACATGTTCCCCAGACTCCTATTGATTACTTCGGCCTGTCCATCAGACTGTAGGTGATACAATGAATTGAAGTTCAGTCTGGTACCCAACTTCTTCTATAAGGTCCTCCATAAATGACCTGTGAACTTCACATCTCTGTCTGATACAATGCTTCTAGGTAAACCATGTAGCTTCACAACTTCATTAAAGAACAAGTTATCAATAAGTGTAGCATCACTAGTCTTGTAACATGGAAAGAAATGTTCCATCTTAGTGAATCTATCCACCACAACAAAGATAGAATCATGTCCCTTCTGAGTTCTTGGCAAACCCAGAATGAAATCCATACTCACATAATCCCAAGGCCTAGTTGGAATAGGAAATGGTGTATATAATCCTTATTCTGGCTTCTCCCCTTATCATGCTAGCATACTCTGCATATGCTTACAAACTTCTCAAATTCAGACCTCATACTTGGCCAAAAGTAGAAACAACCCAATTGTCTGAAGGTTTTATCACTTCCAAAGTGACCTTCCATACCTCCATTATGCTTCTCCTGTATCAAGTTCTCCCTCATAGAACACCTTGGTACACAAAACTTACTGTTTTTAAAAAGTAACCCATCCTGTAGGGTATACTCCATCCATGGCTCTCTGTCTACCTCCATTGGATTCTTACAAGCCCTCTAAGCCTCCTGGAAATTAATGTCAGCTTCATACAAATCTATCAAATGCTCAAATCCCAAGACTTGGATCTGATTTTCTTGCATAATTAATCAACAGTCTCCGACTCAAAGAATCAACTACTCTATTTGACTGTCCACTTATGTGTTTCAACACCAAGGTAAAGTTTTGTAAGAACTCAACCCACTTGACATGTTTCAGGTTCAACTTAGGTTGCTGCATAATATACTGCAATGCATGGTTGTCAGAGTACAACACAAATTCTCTGGGAATCAAGTAGTGCCTCCAATGCTTCATTGCTTGAACAATAGCATTAAACTCTTTCTCACAAGATGAATACTTCTGGTTGGCATCATTCATCTTCTCACTAAAATACGTTATAGGAATATCCTCTTGACTGAGTATAGCTCCGATTGCTACTCCACTAGCATCACACTTCACTTGGAAAGGGTGTTTGAAGTCTGGTAACTTCAATACTAGCTGTTCAGTGATCTTCTTCTTCAAGAACTGAAAACTCTTTTCAGCCTCTGTTGTCCATTGAAATGGTTTTCTATCCTCCTGAATTGTATCAACGATAAATTCACAAATAGCACTGAAATTCTTTATAAATTTCCTATAGAAACATTTCAATCCATGAAAGATTCTTACCTCAAATATGTTCCTAGGTGAAGGCCAATCAATGATTGCTTGCACCTTTTATGGATCCATTTTCAACCCTTCTCTGGAGATAACAAATCCCAAATATACTAGCTTTGTCTTCATGAATGTGCACTTCTTCACATTTATCAACAAATTTTCCTGTTGCAGCCTCTCTAAAACATATCTCAAATGTTTCAGATGCTCTTCTTCTATTTGGCTAAAAACCAAAATGTCATCAAGGTAATCTATCACAAACTTACCTATGAAATCTCTCAATACTTCATTCATCAATCTCATAAAAGTGCTTGGTGTGTTGGACAAACCAAATGGCATGACCAACCACTCATACAACCCATCATTTGTCTTGAAGGTTGTTTTCCACTCATCCCCTTCTCTGATCTTGGTCTATTGATATCCACTCTTCAAATCCAGTTTTGAAAATCATGTTGCCCCACTTAGGAAATCCATCATGTCATCCATCCTTGGTAATGGAAATATATATCTGATAGTGATCTTGTTAATTACTCTGGAGTCAGTACACATCCTCCACTCACCATCCTTCTTTGGTGTCAGTACTATTGGTACTGCACATGGACTCGGACTCTTCTGGACCAATCCCTTATCCAACAATCCTTGGACCTGCTTCCTCAATTCTTCATTCTCTTGAGGTGTCAATCTATATGCCACCTTGTTTGGAAAACTGGCTCCTGGAATAAAATCAATATGATGACTTATATCCCTTCTTGGTTGTAATTCATTGGGTAAATCATCCACCACAATGTCACTAAAATCACTCAGCATCTTCTGAATCTCCTCAGGTAGATCTGCCACGTTGGTCTTCATTATCACCACTCTTTTCTTACATACGAGAGCATAGTTCAATTCTTCTTCCTCAACCTGCTGCAAGTATTCCTATATTGACAACATAACAACTTTAGGTGCTGATTGTCCTGCTATACTAACTTCTTACAAAGGGTGTAGTACATGTGTTATCCCATTCTGTTCAAAAATATGACAGTTACTCCTACCATCATGAGTTACTTTCTTATCAAATTGTCGTGGTCTGCCTAACAATATATGCCAAAAATCCATGGGCATTACATCACACAGAATCTTGTCCTTATATGGACCTATTTGGAAATCAACTATACATTGCTCACTCACCAATATTTGATGTCCTTTATGTAACCAAGATACTTTGTATGGAACAAGATTCTTGGTATTATTTAAACTCAGCTTTTCCACCATCTCTGTGGAAACAAGATTGAGAGTACTCCCACTGTCAATCACCATCTTATAGTACTTACCTTGGACTTTACGCATAGTCCTGAATAAATAATTCCTTTGAGAAGGCTCTGCTTGCTCCTTATCAGGTTTCAACAAGACTTTATTCATCATCAATGATTCTCCTGTCTCTGGAAAGACTTCCTCTATCATCAACTATTCTTGTTGCTTCTCAATCTAATCTACATAGGCTCCTCACTGTCTTACATCTTCTTTTCCTAGACATTCAAATGACTTATGCCCCAATTGGTTGTATTTGTAACACTGAACGACAACCTCTCTACCTCGTCCTCTACCTCTACCTCCTTGGTAAGGTCCTCTTCTGCTAGAATCACCTTCTCTACCATGTTTCTCTTGCTGGCTAGATTTACTAGACTCTCCTCTCTGTGGTCCAAATCGTCCTCTTCTAGTTGCTTTCCCTCGTCCCCTGACTGAACCACGACCTCTGTTGAAGCTTTGCTTCCTCGTTATCTTTTCCTCTGCCCTCAAGGAACATTGATATGCCTCTTGCATCGTTTTGGCCGATATCATACCAATCTCTTCCTAGATATCCATCCTTATACCATTCACATATCTAGAAGTCTTCGCTACTGACTCTTCCACATATCCAGCCCTTAGGTTCACTTTGTAGAACTCTTCAGTGTACTCTCTCACTGTTAACAATATTTGTCTAAGGTTCTGCATCTATCTATACAGAATCAACTGGTAATCTTTGGGAAAGAAATTAGCCCTCATCTTTGCCACCATTCTATCCCATATTTTTATCAATGGCTTATTCTTTCTCCTTCTTTTTGTTTGCACACTATCCCACCACAAGGATGCATGCCCTCTCAACCTCGTCATAGCCAATCTGACTCTATTGTCTTCTTCTACCTCATCGTACTGAAAGTACTTATCCAGCTCATTGATCCAGTCAATAAGATGCTCTACGAAAAGACTTCCATCATAGGTAGGAAAATTCAGTCTCGACATTGAAGTCGCTCTCAGAATAGATCTGAAATATCTCAACTCTGGTGTTTCCTGCATAGGTGCAAATTCTTCTCTTTTCTCTTCATCCTTAGGTTCACTTACATCCCATGCTTCTGGGTCTCTTCATCTATCTATGTCCATGGCTTCCAGAAGTGCCCTTAACTCCCTCATTTCCTCTAGAACTTCTGTGTTCCCTCTCGGTCAACCTCTATCACGACCTCTTGCTCTTCTAATGCATGCAACCATCTTCACACACTAAGCCTATGTAATAACAGTTCTCTTTCACACTATTACAACTTACCTCACCAAGCCTTTTCTCGTCACTTGGTCTTTAGGCAATGTTGGTCCTCTATCTGAAACCTCTTGAGCACTCTTCTCTGCTTTCTACAGGCTTCTACGGCTACTCTTCTTTCTTTCACGAGATTCTCCTTCCTCCTTAATAAATTCTACTCACAATATCAACTGTGGAATTCCTCAACAAGAAATCTCTTCCCACTATGATACCAAAATTGGTGTAGGTGGAATAGACCACAGCCAACACCCACCAACACTTTTAGCATCGTCAGGCTGCTACACTTATCAAGACTGCCAATTTTATCCTAATGGTCAAATTATGCTCTGAAACTGCCTCCCCGCAATTTTGCCTCCATGAATGTCGTCTCAACACTCTATTTCCACAACAAATTTTTCATTATCGGGTTGCAGGATGCGGGATATCAAAACACCCAAAGTCGCACCCCACAACTTTCGTCCTGAAACGACCTTCCTGAAATCAAGTTTCAGGATGCAAGATGCAGGATGCCAACTTCCAAAGTTTCTCCCTCAAAACTTCCTTCCCAAAATTCTTCCCCCACAATTCTCCTAACCGTTAGATCTTTTGGGCCTTAACTCCGACCGTTGATCTTCTATTTGACACAAACCTCTTAGATCTCTGTGGATCTGTTAAACTCCTCACAAATTACGTTGCGAGATCCTTCTGCACCGTCAGACCTTGATCTATAGATTCAATCTCCACCGTTCGTTCTCTATAAAAATTTGTTAAGGTAGAAACCTACAGTTTACGCTGATTGATCATGAAATTGATCAATCCAGCCTGCAATCATTCTGATTCTTTAGCCTAACACTCTTATGTATGCATCTACACTCTACTTCAACTATTCAGGCAAGAAATTGATGTGTGAATACAGTAACTGCTCAGAAATATGCAAATTTTCATGAAAACGCCGAAGTTGGCTTTGCACAGATACACAGTTCAACACAGCACATGCATAAAGGACAACAACCCTACAAACACATGGTTAATCCTTCTTTTAAGCAACAAAGGAAAATCCACACAACTTGGATCTCTCTCCTTCTGATTCTTCAAAATATTTACAAGTAGGAATCAGACACAGGTATTTCCTCTCTCTGCAAACTCATAATTCTAATTGCTGAAGAGCAGAACCCCATCTACATATCTAAGCTGTCTATTTAAGCTAATCTACAACCACCTCAACTGAGTGGTTCTACAACTGAAAACAAATGAACTCTCAAGCATGATGAAACCTTCCTTGTCAAAATCAAATAAGCCTACGAACTGATCTCCACGTAGGGAGTCATGATACACAACCAATCCTACAGTACTAACAGACAATGACTCAACACAAAAACTGTTACAAAACATTCCACAGCATGTGACCAACTCATCACATTGCTGGCATGCCACGATACTCCTGCATCAGTTAGACTAGATACATGCATTGGTGGTGTGGGAGGGTTTCCATACTCAAACATTATCATCATCATCATCATCATCATCATCATAATCATAATCATCATCATCATCATCGTCGTCGTCATCATCATCATCATCATCATCATCATCATTGTCATCGTCGTCATCATTGTCATCATCATCTTCATAATTTCATATGACATCAACATCATGATCATTATCTCCATCATCATCATCATCATCAAACATGACTAACACTAACAATTCGAGCAACAAAAACCTTACCTATAGATTAATTAATGTGCTATGTGGGGCCACCGTTGAAATTTTATATATGTGTGTTGGCTTGGTTTGAAATTTGGCATGGTTAGAATAAACGCATGTATTGACGACGTGGGAGGGTTTCCAGACTCAAACATCATTATCATGATCATGATCATCATCTTCATCTTCATCATTTCATATGAAATCAACATCGTGATCACCATATTCATTATCATCATCATCATCATCATCATCGTCGTCGTCATCGTCATCATCATCATCATCGTCATTGTCATAACTAACATCATCATAATCATTGTCATCATCATCATCATCATAATCATCTTCAACTTCAATGTCAAACATGAATGACACTAACAATTCGAGCAACAAAAACCATACTTAGATTAATTAATGTGCTACATGGGGCCAATGTTGAATTTTTTTATATATATGTCGGATTGGTCTGAAATTTGGCATGGTTAGAATAGACACATGAATTGACAGCGTAGGAGGGTTTCCAAACTCAAACATCATCATCATCGTCATCATCTCCATCATCACCATCATCATCATCGTCATCATCATCATCATCATCATCATCATCGTCATCATCATCATCGTCATCTTCATCATTTCATATGACATCAACATCACGATCACCATCGTCGTCATCATCATCATCATCAAACATGACTGACACTAACAATTTGAGCAGCAAAAACCATACCCATATATTAATTAATGTGCTACGTAGGGCCAACGTTGAAATTTTTTATATATGTGTCGGCTTGGTTTGAAATTTGGCATGGTTAGACTAGATGCATGAATTGACAGTGTGGGAGGGTTTCTAGACTCAAACATCATCATCATCATAATCATCATCATCATCATCATATTCATCATTTCAGATGACACCAACATCATGATCACCATCTTCATCATCATCATCATCATCATCATAATCATCGCCAACTTCATCATCAAACATGAGTGACACTAAAAATTCGAGCAACAAAAACCATACCTATAGATTAATTAATGTGCTATGTGGGGCCAACGTTGAAATTTTTCATATATGTGCCCTCTTGGTCTAAAATTTAGCATTGTTATACTAGACGCATGCATTACCGATGTGGGAGGGTTTCCAGACTCAAACATCATCATCATCATCATCAACATCATCGTCATCGTCATCATCATCATCATCATCGTCGTCGTCATCATCATCATCATCATTGTCATCATCATCATTATTTTCATCATCATCTTCATCGTTTCATATGACATCAACCTCATGATCACCATATTCATCATCATCATCATCATCAAACATGTCTGACACTAACAATTCGAGCAGCAAAAGCCATACCTATAGATTAATTAATGTGCTACGTGGGGCCAACGTTGAAATTTTTTGTATATGTGTTGGCTTGGTATGAAATTTGGCATGGTTAGACTAGACACAGGAATTTATGGCATGGGAGGGTTTCCAGACTCAAACATAATCATCATGATCACCATGATCATGATCATGATCATCATAATCATCATCGCCACCATCATCATCATCATTTCATATGAAATCAACATTGTGATCACCATCTTCATCATCATCATCATCGTTGTCGTCGTCATCATTGCCATCATCATCATCATCATCATCATCATCATCATAAATAACATCATCATAATTATCGTCATCATCATCGTCATCATCATCATCATAATCATCCTCAACTTCATCGTCATCTTCATCATCAAACATGATTGACACCAACAACTCGAGCAACAAAAACCATACCTATTAATTAATTAATGTGGTATGTGGGGCCAACGTTGAATTTTTTTATATATGTGTCGGATTGGTCTGAAATTTGGCATCGTTAGACTAGACGTACTCATTGATGGTGTGGGAGGGTTTCCAGACTCAAACATCATAATCATAATAATCATCATCATCGTCGTCGTCATCATCATCTTCATCATTTCATATGACATCAACATCGTGATCACCATATTCATCATCATCATCATCATCAAACATGACTGACACTAGAAATTCGAGCAGCGAAAACCATACCTATAGATTAATTAATTAAATTGAAAATATGTTTTTCATTTCTTGATTTTATTATTTTGAATTATTGAAAACTTTAGTACTTTGGTCTGTTAAAAACAATCATCAAACTTTTATTTAAAAAATTCTCATTTTATGTAAAACTAAAATTAATAAACTATTATTTTAAAATACATCAAAATTAAATTAAAGATGATATTTTTCAAATAATTAAAATTTTCTACATAATGCTATCATTAAACATTATCTTATTTGAAGCAACTTTCTCCTCTTTAAAAACTTCCTATAATAAAAAAAACACCTAAAAGCATCTCCAAAGAACATTAAATCAAATTGCAATTAAAGTTGCAATAAATTTTGAATACACAAACCTAAAGACTTATTTTGCATTATTATAGTGTTTTATTAACCACATAAATTAAAGATTAAATCTTATTACACGAATTGTCTTTGGAATACATTCCATTTAGAATATTGTTAGTCCAATAAACACTTTAAATAGTTTAATCCTATAATTCTCCAGATATGATAAATTGCAACAAGATAATTTATGAAAAACAGCTTGACCTTGGATTTGAAAATAGCAATCCATATACAATGATTTGGTGTAATATTTTGTCCCAAAATAGTTAATCTATATTTTCTCATTATTGACTCACTTAAGAAATTTATGTGTATTATTTATTGTATGTATATATTTTAACAATATATGTTTGAATATGCCATGAAATGAGAGAAACACACTAAACTAATATTTTTTTAAACAATTATATTAAAAATGAGATAGGGTGGTTTAAATTTGAAGAGGTTTAAGAGCCAACATATCACAAATAACTATATAACATTATCCTACTGAAAGATAATGCTTAACAAATATCTTGAGAATTTGATTCATGAAATAATTGAATGTTTAAGAGACAAAGTGAATACATTATTTCAAATACAATAATGATGAGTATCAAAGAAAACTTGATAAATTATATATACAAAATGAAGAGACTTGAAGAAAAGACATAATTAGTGAATGAAACAATATCTAATGTAAATTTTTAAAAAGATGTTAACTTTAGATTATATTAATCTACATAATAAATTTTCTATCATCGTGTTTGTCATATTTAGGTATTTAAAATTTGATTTTATTGAGATTTATTTGTTAATTTGTGTTTGAAGAGTTTGGACATGGTGGATAAGTGGACTTTTCGTCGGTGAATATAGAAAAAATGGAAATTGGCATGAATGGTCCATGTGGAAAGTTAGTGCCTAACACGGATGAATCATACAAATGGGTTGTACATATAGATCTTAGAGGTGTATGGGGTTACCTTGACGTATTTGTTAAATCATATCACCATATAGATAATGGCAAATAATTTTCATGAATGAAAATGACAACTTGTAAAGTTTGGAATGGGGCATGGAATCATATGAACATGAAAGGAAGTCGATGGATGAAGCAACAATTCTTACTAATGTATGGAACTAACAGGGCCACTCTGGGGAAAAGTAATAATGGAAGAGGAATAATTACCACGAGACACAAGGTAGGGGGTCACAAGTGTTTGTATTGTCAAATTATTTTTCAATGAGATAGGAACACACATCAAGATAATTTCTAACCATAGAATACAATCCTAATAGAAGTTCATACATTTCCAAGGTGAACTACTATCTTTAATCATAATGCATTTATCTTGAAAGTTTCACTTGTGATTTTCATCATAACGGATGGGGCTGTGGAACTTTTTTACGGACTAGGAGTACACACCTTCATGGTTCCCTTCATCTATGCATACACCCATATGATTAGAGATGATAGTATCATTTGATTGAGTTGATGTTTCACTAGGAGGAGACTCACTTCTGCCTCTTGGATTATCATGCTTGATGACTAGTCATCTATTGACACTTTTTATATGTGCATGGGTTCTCTTAATAGATCCTCCTCCTAGTTGATATTTGATGAAGTGCTTTCACCTTGCATCACATGATGTATCTTAACATACTTGCTCCACTGTGCACATCTATATGGAGATATAGCCCTTGGATTGATTATGAGACATGGGTTTTGTGTGGAGTTCCCTTATGATTATTGATGGTTTGATAGTGACATGACATGTTTCTAATGGATGTTATTTTATTGGAGTAAAGAACTACTCATGTTCAATGACTTAGCCCTCTTAATGGCTATATTTTGGCATCAAATGACATGGTTTGAAGCCTAGTATATGTGTGCATTGGCATTTTGGGTTTTTATTTGACATGTTCCAAAAAAATAATAAATTAACAAAATAATAAAATGATAAAAAATAACAAAATAAATAAAATAATAACAATTAAATAAAAAACAAAACATATAACACTAAACATTTTCGTTCATTATTGAATTGCCTACAGCTAAGTCCCCTCCTGCGTGTTAAAAAAGTTACACTCCAATACTTTTCATCTCCCTTGCAGAGCTGACCGTTCCTCTGGGTTGATACTATGCAACTTGCAATTTGATTTATGTCGGTTCCTTCCTGGGATTGATTCTTGAAACTCCGACAAATCCACGGGTTCCTTCACAGGTTCCTTCTTTTCTCTACCAGTTTCCTTCACAGGTTGATTGACCCACTATGGCTGGTTTGAGGACTTCATGAATGTTTTCAGGAGTTCATTAACTAAAAAAATGTCTTTTGTAAGTACAATTTTATATCCCCTATTTCCACTCCATCTGAGAAATTACAACGATGAGTGTGGGATTGATTTGGCCCTCCATTCTTGGTCTTTATTTGAAGTCTGTAGATTGATAAAAAAATCACTCAAGCTAGTGAAAAGTGAAATCTAATTGTTTCACTAAACTATGGTAAATTCATGGGTAAAAGGATTAGCAATAGATGACAAAAAGAAGTGGTACATTTCTCCAGCTAGAGGAGTAGGGAATCAACCCACATATGATTAGTGAAGAGAAATGTTGATTTCAGAAGGTATGATTTCGACAGGTGGTTTGTCTGCTTCTGTTCCTAAAAAAATTCCCAGCTTTAGAGTTGGGGCTTCTTCATTGTTCTTTGGAAGGCCAAACCAAGTTAAACCTTCACAGAATTGTTTTTGTCCGATGCTGTTTATTACCTCGGAACTTGGCTAGTTTACACCGAGAATAGGGTTATAGTTGTACATTTTCATCTCATGGGATGCCACACACTATCTTTCAGTACTATTTCCATAGGAACATTGAAGCAATCATTATTATATGGTTTTTTAAATAGACCCACCAAATCAAAACCTTCAACTAGGATTAGGTATTCCCCATTGTTTTTTCTTTATATGTGCCTACAAATAATCAATGATAGAATTTCATGAGATTAGAGATTTGCAGGTATTCATCCTCTAGACGAATAGCCATATCACGTATTTAACCTTTGACATTCATCATGCCATTTAATATGAGGTGTGACAAAACCAACACTAAATTTTTCCTCGCATACAAAGATTAATCATTTTAAGGCATGCAAACATATTCTCAGTCCATGGACCCAAAAACACATATTTCATTAAATTTGGAAATATTCTATTACAAGGAATTTATCCACATTGAGTTTTTTTGTAATCTCTAAATACATATTATATTAAATATAGAAAAATTAACTCAAAGAACTATTCCATTAAATTTGGAAGAATTAATCCAATGAACTATTTCTTCAATTAATATTTTTTATTTATTTCGAGTAAAACTTTAGTATTCAAGCATTCAAAAGGAATTATTACATCTCAATTAGAACTAGATGGGTTGGACATAAATCATGATGAATCTATGAATATTAGTGATTTTCTAAATGTTAAAATCTTTGAGACAATGACATATATTATGTGGGGATAATCCAATGAAATATTGCACATATAATTTCATACTATAATACTCCTAGACATTTTCTATACTATATTCAAGGTGACCGAAGTACTAAGAAGATTTATATTATAAAAAACCATGTTTGATCATTGCTTTCATGAAGAGGAGAAAAAGATAACAATTTTGAATGCATTGAATAAGAGATAAATGTTAAAACACATTTTTTATGGATTTTAGTCGAACTTTGTATGTCCCCATGTTCTTCGATTATTAATGATTCAAAGTAACTACAAATAAATTATTTAAGATATTGATTTTCAAGATTAAGTGTGTACCCAAAGTCAGTCATCTATTACAAATGATTATCCCATTTACCATGATTAATCTAGGGTACATGCTATGTTGCAAGAGGTTTTCTATCTAATATATTCGAGGAAACCAAAGAGTTTGAAGTCATTCATATATGACGCATCTCTCAAATTTAGCATGAGTAATCGACTTAACACTTATCAAGAAACTCTAATTTTTTTTAATGCATCATACTAGTTTATATGTAGTTTTATTTCAAAATGTATTTATCACATTTATACACTCGTATTCATGCATATAATGAACTAAAAGACAATAAAATAACTATGTGGCTTGTTGACAAATATGGGATGATTTCAATTTATTTAAAAATACAAATTTAGAAAAAGTTATCATTGGAAAATGAAAATCAAATGCCTTATAGTTCCAAATATTCAAAAACATAATCCATCGATGTATTTCCTCTAATGACATTGAACACTCCACTTAACACTAAATATGAATTAAATTATTTTTAAGAAATACAAATTTATTTACAATGAAATTTTATTTTAAAATTTCGTCTCCCATTTATAGATTCATATTAATGCATATTATAGGCAATTAAAAGTCATTAAGTGATAGCCAATATTAGTTTAAAATATGTTATAATTATGATTACAAATATTAATTGATTAAGTATACAAAATTATATAATTGATTAAAGTGAAAATTTTCTTACCTAAAATTTATTTAATGATATTGATGTTAGTAAAGCCTCCATAATTTATTAATATTAATTATTTTAACAATCAAAATCTATTATGAACTAGAATAACATTAGTGCAGTAACTAGTTATTGCAAGTATTCATTATTTATTTGTGAAGTATTTGAACATGTTTACTTGAAAATAGAATATTTATATTGAAAATATAGATATATTACAATATTTATATTATCATTAAGATTTTATATCATCTATTAATTAATGTTAGGGCACGGAGGAATCGAACCACCATCGTCCTGCTTGTAATGCAAGTGATCTTCCATTGAGCTAGCACCCTTTACAACATGAGGGGAGAGGGACTGTGTTAACACCTAGATTACACCTATGTAATCCTCTGTGACAAATCCAACATTCATGTTGGAATCCTACAATTTGCAATAATAAGACAGATGTTTAAGGCCAAGCAATATTTATCCACTTTTTGATTTCATCATCAAATATGAACCAAATTGCATTTAAAGGTGATGTGTAGTGTAGGAAGGTTGACTCATATGTATCAAATAAAGAAAGGCATTGGAATGATTAGAAAATCATGTCAATGCCAAATTTTTCCACAACAAATGAAGGCAATGGGGGATCAAACATCAAGCATTGTATCCAACGCTGATAAAAGCTAGTTTCTAGTTGGGTACATAATCATATCATATAGAATTATTTATTTATGTTGGTTCAAACTATATGAATGGTGAATTCCTTGCATCAGATAGAATATAAATTGTAGTGGTGGACGTTACTGATTATTATAAGATATTTTATCATTGCATTAAAGCATGATATGGAGTTGATTAAGATGGTACTTAAGATAAAATCCTACTTTGATTCTTGAGACATCAATCGTCACTCCCAAAAATAAAATTCCATAGAGTTCAATATTGTAATAGAAATTGATCAATGAAATTTAAGAACCTAGTTATTAAAATTAAGTTCAAAACATAGAATTTTGAAGGAAAAACAATTGGAATCAACAAGTACTAATCCTACTCAATGTTGCAAGAATGTTTTATTAGATATATGATTGGAGATAATGGGAATTTATTTGTTCACTCTATTCAGGAAGAGCTTGGATGCACGTTTGATGTTTTATTGGCATGGGGTCACAAGGAGGGTGCCTCGCCCATTTCTAGCACATAATGGCAACAACTTATTCTCATCATTCATAATAGTAGTAAAGGGGGCCTCATTTATGAGTTACATAATGTTTTATAGCATATTGGCAATGGCAGTAGGTCACACTTATGGACTATAATCTTCAAATCCAATCTCAGTAGCATTAGGGAATGTCAAAAGTGAGTTAATTCCCTATTCTCAACCAGAGAGGGCCACAATGATGAGGATATATGCAATACTTGAGATAGATTTATGACCATTCTTAACAACATTAATTAGCATTAGCATGGTGTTGTGTTGAAGAATATTTCAAGACTCTTCTAAGCATGCATTAATGATAGTAGTGGTAATACTGAGAATAAAATGTGCTCCTACACTCATTTATGGTGATTATTTTACATTTCTTTAGCAATATGAAAGGCACATTAATGAGAGGAAATTACTCACCTATTCAAGGTGCAACTTTAACAACACAAATTTAACAACATTTTCGAAGTTCTACTAACTATTGTTGGAAACTAAAATAATATAATAATAACAAATCAATATGGTGATTATAGAATTATCAAGAAAATTTTCAAAGACCTTACAAACAGAAGATTTATTTTTGATATTCTTATTCATTATCAAATCTATTGAAGGGAGCAAGTAAATCGACCAAAAGCAACTCTAAAAATCAAAATACAATATGCTTATTTTACTTGGAACCAAGACAAAATCTTCAAATGTATGTTCTACATAGCCATTTATCAAAAAAAGATTTTGATTTGGTTTCTCTAGTTCTTCATTTGCATACTTAAACATAGCAGTTTAATACAAAGCATCCATTTTCTTAAGGAACCAAGAGAAAGAACTGTGTGAAAATGTATTCCACTATTTTTAAACGTAAGTGATATAGTAAATAGAACTAGTGCTCCATCATTATAAAAATATTGTGAATCGATTGTCTTTATCACAACTGTAAACCCATTGTAGTCTAGAGACATTATCTATTGATTGATACACTTAAACAAAAAAACATACAATGTAAGTTTAGCATAAACATAGCCCTACAAAATTACAATTTAAAACCCATTATAGTTCAAAGACATTATCTATTGATTGATACACTGAAAACAAAACAAAAAACAAAAAAAACAAAAAAAACCAATATAAGTTTAGCATCAACATAACCCTACAAAATTACTTTTAACAATCTCCTGAAACATGCATACAATTTACAAACTTCATGTGAAGATAAAATTTTATTAACTTACAAACATATTTACACAACCATATTATACTACATACAAGCTTCATATACCCATTTGAATTAACACCATAGTATATATTTGTCACTCTATAGTTATAGAACATAAAATTACATTCCCATCAAGAGTTGAATTTAGACATATAGATTTTATTCTAATCTTCCCAAAGTTTTCCTTTTCTAAATTGATGGAACAATTTAAAGAAAAACAAAGAAATGCATGAGAAGCGATGTGATACAAAATCATAAGCTCGAAATAATACATAGATTCAATGGGAAACATAGAATTTTTCATACAAATTAAAATAAATGGCACTTATCCAAGTCCTTAAGCATTGCTTAGAGAAAGGTACAAAAAGGATTAGGATTCAAGGTGATGTTATGTTCATAATAATAGAATATGCCTCTAAATGACCACGTTCATGACGACAAAGCCTTATTGTATGATGGAGATACATTACCACATGATGGAAATGTAGCTGGGGTTAGATTTTTATTCTAACAACATGACACAATGAGTGAAAGTTAATGTGTGTTAGTTTTCATAAGGTAGTTTATCATCTAACACAACCACATTGTCTTCATTCACATTGCACCATGATGGAAATCTATGTGGAGTTAGCTTTCGTTCTTAAAGCATTGCATGGTTAGTAAAAACAAAAAATGTATTAGCTTTCATAAGGTAGTTTTCTATTCAACACAACCACATACATTAGACCATCATGGACATCTAGCTAGAGTTAGTTTTCCTTCTAACAACATGCCACAATGAGTCAAAGATAATGTATGTTAGCTTTCATAAAGTAGTTTTCCATCTAACACAACCACATTGCCATCAATCGCATTGCACCATGATAGAAATTTCGCTCGAGCTAGTTTTTGTTCTTAAAACATTGCACAGTGAATTAAAGTTAATGTGTTAGCTTTAAAAAGATACTTTTTCATCTAACACAACCACATTGTCATCAATCACATTGCACCATGATTGAAATATATTTAGAGCTAGATTTCATTTTTAAAACATTGCACAGTGAGTGAAAGCTAATATGTGTTAGCTTCCATAAGGTAGGTTTTCATTTAACTCAACCACAATGTCATCAATCACACTGAACCATGATGGAAATATAGTTGGAGTTAGCTTTCATCCTTAAAACATTGCACGATGAATAAAAACTAATGTGTGTTAGATTTTATAGGGTAATTTTCCATCTAACACAACTATATTGTCATTAAATACATTACATTATCATGGAAATATATTTTTATTTAGATTTCACTCGAACAACTTGGCACCATGAGAGAAAGCAAATATATGTTAGCTTCTGTAAGGTAGTTTTCCATCTAACACAACCACATTGTCTTCAACCACATTGCACCATGATGGAAACTTAGCTAGAGTTAGATTTTGTTCTTGAAACATTGCATGGTGAGTGAAATTTAATGTGTGTTAGCTTTCATAAAGTAGTTTTCGATCTAACACAAACGCATTATCATCAATCACATTGTACCATGATGGAAATCTAGCTGAAGTTAGCTTTCGTTCTTAAAGCATTGCTCAGTGAGTGAAAGTCAATGTGTGTTCACTTTCATGAGGTAGTTTTCCACCTAACAACCACATTGTCATCAATCACATTGCAACTTGATGGAAATCTAGTTGGAGTTAGATTTCATTTTTTAAACATCGCACAGTAAGTGGAAAGTAATGTGTTCGCTTTTATAAGGTAGTTTTTCATCTAACACATCCACATTGTCATCAAATACATCACACCATGATGGAAATCTAGCTAGATTTAGTTATCTTTCTAACAACTTGGCACCATGAGAGAAAGAAAATGTATGTTAGCTTCTGTAAGGTAGTTTTCCATTTAACAAAACCACATTGTCTTCAACCACATTGCACCATGATGGAAATTTAGCTGGAGTTAGATTTCGTTCTTGAAACATTGCACGGTGAGTGAAAGCTAATGTGTGTTAGCTTTCATAAGGTAGTTTTCAATCTAACACAAACGTATTGTCATCAATCACATTGTACCATGATGGAAATCTAGCTGAAGTTAGCTTTCGTTCTTAAAGCATTGCTAGGTGAGTGAAAGTCAATGTGTGTTCACTTTCATGAGGTAATTTTCCACCTAACAACCACGTTGTCATCAATCACATTGCAACTTGATGGAAATCTAGTTGGAATTAGATTTCGTTCTTAAAACATCACACAGTGAGTGAAAAGTAATGTGTTAGCTTTTATAAGGTAGTTTTTCATCTAGTACATACACATTGTCATCAAATACATTCACCATGATGGAAATCTAGCTAGAGTTAGTTTTGTTTCTAACAAAATGGAACGGTGAGTAAAGCTAATGTGCATTAGCTTTCATAAGGTAGTTTTTCATCTAACACAACCACATTGTCATCAATCACATTGCACCGTGATGGAAAACTAGATGGAGTTAAATTTTGTCCTTAAAGCATTGCACAATGAGTGAAATCTAATGTGTGTTAGCTTTCATGGGGTAGTTATCCATCTAACACAACCACATTGTCATCAATCAAAATGCACCATGAAAAAAATTTGGCGGGAGTTAACTTCCATTCTTAAATCATTACACGTTGATTGAAAGCTAATGTGTGTTAGTTTTCATAAGGTATTTTTCCATCTAACACAACTACGTTGTCATCAAATATTTTACACCATGATGAAAATATTGTTAGAGTTAGCTTTACTTCTAACAACATGGCATGATGAGTGAAATATAATATGTGTTAGCTTTCATAAGGTAGTTTCCCATCTAACCCAACCACATTGTCATCAATCACATTGCACCATAATGGAAATCTATCCAGAGTTAACTTTCATTCTTAAAGCATTGCAGGGTGAGTGAAAGCTAATGTGTTAGCTTTCATAAGTTATTTCTCCATCTAACAAAACCAGCTTGTCATCAATCATATTGCACCAGGATAACAATCTAGTTGGAGTTAGTTTTTGTTCTTAAAACATTGTACGGTGAGTGAAAGCTAATGTATATTAGCTTTCATAAGATATTTTTTCATTTAACACAGCTACATTGTCATCAAATACATTACATCATGATGGAAATCTAGTTGATGTTAGTTTTCCTTCCAACAACATGACACGATGAGTGAAAGCTAATATGTGTTAGCTTTCATAAAGTAGTTTTTCATCTAACAAAATCACATTGTTATCAATCACATTGCACCATGATGGAAACCTATTTAAATATAGATTTTGTTCTTAAAACATTACACATTGAGTGAAAGTTAATGTGTATTAATTTTCATGGGGTACTTTTCCATCTTATACAACCACATTGCCATCAATCAGATTGCACCGTGATTGAAATCTAGCTGAAGTTAGCTTTCGTTCCTAAAAAATTGCACGGTGAGTGAAAGCTAATTTGTGTTAGCTTTCATAAGGAAGTTTTTCATGTAACACGGCCACATTGTCATCAAATACATTACACCATGTTGGAAATCTAGCAAGAGTCAACTTTTGTTCTAATAGCATGGCATCATAAATGAAAACTAATGTGTGTTAGCTTTCATAAAGTAGTTTTCATTATAACACAACAACATTGTCATCAATCACATTGCACCATGATGAAAATCTACTTGGAGTTATCATTTGTTCTTAAAACATTGCACAGTGAGTGAAAGTTAATGTGTGTTAGCTTTCATAAGGTAGTTTTTCATCTAACACAACCACATTGTCATCAATCACATTGCACCATGATCGAAATCTAGTTGGAGTTATCTTTTGTTTTTAAAACATTGCAAGGTGAGTGCAAGTTAATGTGTGTTAGCTTTCACAAGGTACTTATTCATCTAACACAGACACATTATTATCAAATACATTACAACATGATGAAAATCTAGCAGGAGTAAACTTTCGTTCTAACAACATGGTATTGTGAGTGAAAACTAATGTGAAAATCTAACTGGAGTTATTCTTTATTCTTAAAACATTATAGAGTGAGTGAAAGTTAATGTGTGTTAGCTTTCATAAGGTAGTCTTCCATCTAACACAACCACATTGTCATCAATCACATTGCACTATGATGAAAATCTAGTTGGAGTTATCATTCATTCTCAAAATATTACACAACGAGTGAAAGTTAATGTGTTAGCTTTCATAAGATATTTTTCCATCTAACACAACCACATTGTCATAAATCACATTGCATCATGATGGAAATCTAGCTGGAGTTATATTTTGTTTTTAAAACATTTCATTGTGAGTGCGAGCTAATGTGTGTTAGTTTTTATAAGGTAGTTCTTCATCTAACACAGACACATTTCCATCAAATACATTACACCATGATGTAAATTTAGATGGAGTTAGATTTCCTTAGAACAAAATGGCACGATATGTGAAAGATAATGCGTTTTAGCTTTAATAAGATAGTTTTTCATTTAACATAGGCACATTGTGATAAAAAACATTACATCATTATGGAAATCTAGTTGGAGTTAGTTTTTCTTCGAACAAAATGACACGCTAAGTGAAAGCTAATGTGTATTAGCTTTCATAAGGTATTTTTTCATCTAACACAACCACAGCATCATTAATCACATTGCACCATGATGGATATATACCTAGAGTTAACGTTCATTCTCAAAACATTGTACGGTAAATGAAAGTTAATGTGCGTTAGGTTTCATAAGGTAGTTTACCATATAGCAAAACCACATTGACCTCATTCACATTACACCATGATGGAAATCTAACTAGAGTTAGTTTTTGTTCTTAAAACACTACACTATGAGTGAAAGCTAATGTGTATTAACTTTCATAAGGTAGTTTTTCATCTAACACGTCCACATTCTCATCAGATACATTACAACATGATAGAAATCTAACTAGAGTTAGTTTTCTTTCCAACAACATGGCACAGTGAGTGAAAGATCATGTGTGTTAGCTTCCATAAGGTAGTTTTTCAATCTAACACAACCACATTGTCATCAATCACATTGCACCATGATGAAAATCTAAATGCAGTTAGCTTTCATTCTTAAAGCATTACACTGTAAGTGAAAGATAATAAGTGTTAAATTTCATTAGGTGGTTCTTCATCTAACACAACCAGATTGTCATCAATCACATTGCACCATGATGAAAATCTAACTGGAAATAACTTTCATTCTTAAAACATTGCATGATGAGTGAAAGCTTATGTGTGTTAGCTTTCATAATGTAGTTTTCAACCTAACACGGCCACATTGTTATCAAATATATTACACCATGATAGAAATCTAGTTGTTGTTATCTTTCCTTCTAATAACATGGCATGGTGAGAGAAATTTTATGTGTGTTAGTTTTCATAAGGTGGTTTCAATCTAATATAACCACATTGTCATTAATCACATCACACTGTGATGGACATCTAGCTGGAGTTAGTTTTTTCTCTTAAAACATTGCACAGTTAGTGAAAGCTAATGTGGGTTAATTTTCAAAAGGTGTTTTTCTACCCAACACACCCACATTGTTATCAAAAACATTACACCATAATTGAATCTAGCTGGAGTTATATTTCCTTCTAACAACATGGCATGGTGAATGAAAGTTAATGTGTGTTAACTTTAATAAGATAATTTTTCATCAAACACAACCACATTGTCATTAATCACATTGCACCATGATAGGAATCTATATGGAGTTAGCTTTCGTTATTAAAAAATTGCACTGTGAATGAAATCTAATTTGTGTTATCTTTCATAAGATATTTTTTTATCTAACATAACCACATTGTCATCAATCACATTCCACCATGATGGAAATATAACTGGAGTTAGTTTTCATTCTTAAAGCATTACACGGTGAGTGAAAATCAATGTGTGTTAGCTTTCATAAGATATTTTTTCATCTAACACAACCACATTGTCATCAAATATATTACACCATGATGGAAATATAACTTGAGTTAGCTTTCCTTCTAACAACATGGAACAGTGAGTGAAAGCTAATGTGTTTTATCTTTCATGAGGTAGTTCCATTTGACATATCCACATTGTTATCAAATACATTACACCATGACGGAAATCTAGCTGGAGTTAGTTTTCACTCTAACAAGATGGAACGGTGAGTGAAAGAAAATGTGTGTTGGTTTTCATAAGGTAGTTGTCCATCTAACACAACCACATTGGCATCAATGACGTTGCAAAATAATGGAAATCTAGCTCAAGTTAGCTTTCGTTCTTAAAAGAATGCACAATGAGTGAAAGCTAATGTGTGTTAGTTTTTTAATGTGGTTTTTCATCTAGCACAACCAGATTGTCATCAAATACATTACAACATGATTGGAATCTAGATGGTGTCAGTTTTTCTTCTATCATAATTGCACAATCAATGAAAACTAATGTGTGATAGCTTTTATAAGGTAGTTTTTCATCTAACACAAGCACGCTATCATCTATCACATTGGACCATGATGGAAATCTAGCTGAAATTAGCTTTCATTCTTAAAAGATTATAGATTGAGTAAACGTTAATGTGTTAGGTTTGTTAAGGTAATTTTCTATCTAACACACTCACATTGTCATCAAATACATTACACCATGATGAAAATCTAGATGGAATTATATTTTCTCCTAACAATATAGCATGGTGAGTGAAAACTAATGTGTGTTAATTTTCATTACGTAGTTTTCCATCTAACACAACCACATTGTCATTAATCAAATTACATCATAATGGAAATCTATATGGAACTAGCTTTCTTTCTTAAAACATTGCACGGTGAGTGAAAGTTAATATGTGTTAGCTTTTTCAATGTAGTTTTCTATTTAATAGAACTACATTGTCATCAATCACATTGTATCATGATGGAAATCTAGCTAGAGCTATTTTTTGTTCTTAAAGAATTGCACAATGTGTGAAATCTAATATGTGTTAACTTTCATTGGGTAATTTTCCATATAATACATCCACATTGTCATCAATCACATTGCACAATGATGAAAATCTATCCGGAGTTAGATTTCGTTCTTAAAGCATTGCACGGGGAGTGAAAGCTAATGTGTGTTAGATTTCGTAAGATAGTTTTACATCTAATACAACTACATTTTCATCAATCACATTGCACCATGATGAAAGTCTAGGTGAGGTTACCTTTCATTCTTAAAACATTGCATGGTGAGTGAAATTTAATGTGTATTAGTTTTAATAAGGTAGTTTTCCATCTGGCACAACCACATTGTCGTCAAATAAGTTACACCATGATGAAAATCTAGCCGGAGTTAGCTTTCCTTCAAACAAAATGGAACAGTGAGTTAAAGTTAATATGTGTTAGCTTTCATAAGTTAGTTTTCTATCTAACACACCCATTGTGTCATCAACCACATTGCACCGTGATGAAAATCTATTTGGGGTTATATTTCATTCTTAAAATATTACATGGTGAGTAAAAGCTAATGTGTGTTAGCTTTCATATGGTAATTTTTCATCTAGCCCAACCACATTGTCATCAATCATATTGCACTATAGTGGAAGTCTAGCTGAAGTTAACTTTTGTTCTTAAAACATTGCATGATGAGTGAAAGCTAATGTGTGTCAGTTTTTATAATGTGATTTTCTATCTAATATAGCCACATTGTCATCAAATACATTATACCATGATGGAAATATAGCCGGTGTTAGTTTTCCTTCTCACAACATGACACATTGAGTGAAAGCTAACGTTTTTAGCTTTCATAAAGTAGTTTTGTGTCTAACACAACCACATTGTCATCAATCACATTGCACTGTGATGGAAATTTAGTTGGAGTTAGATTTTGTTCTTAAAGCATTGCACGATGAGTGAAAACTAATGTGTGTTAGCTTTCATAAGGTAGTTTTACATCTAACACAACCACATTACCATCAATCACAATGCACCATGATGGAAATCTAGTCTGACTTAATTTTCGTTCTTAAAACATTACATGGTGATTGAAAGTTAGTGTGTGTTAGTTTTCATAAGATAGTTTTCTATCTAGCAAAAACACATTGTCATCATATACATTACACGATGATGAAAATCTTGTTGTAGTTAGCTTTCCTTCTAACAACATGGAACATTGAGTGAAAGTTAATGTGTCTTAGTTTTTAAACAATACTTTTAAATCTAACACAACCACGTTGTCATCAATCACATTGCACCATATTGTAAATATAGCTAGAGTTAGTTTTCGTTCTTAAAGTAATGCACGGTGAGTGAAAGCTAATATGTGTCAGCTTTCATAAGGTAGTTTTTCATCTTACACAACCACAATGTCATCAATCGCATTGCACCATGGTGGAAATCTAGCTCGAGCTAGCTTTCGTTCTAAATTCATTATACGATGAGTTAAATCTAATGTGTGTTAGTTTTTATAAGATAGTTTTCTATCTAAAACATCTACATTGTCATCAAACACATCATACCATGATAGAAATCTAGCCAGAGTTAGCTTTCATTTTAACAACATGGCACAGTGAGTGAAAGCTAATGTGTGTTAGCTTTCATAAGGTAGTTTTCCATCTAACAAAACCACATTGTCATCAATCACATTGCACCGTGATAGAAATCTAATTGGAGTTAGCTTCTATCCTTAAATCATTGCACATTGAGTGAAATCTAATGTGTGTTAGGTTTCATAACGTAGTTTTCCATTTGGTACAACTACATTGTCATCAATCACAATGCCCCATGATGAAAATCTATCTAAAGTTAGCCTTCTTTCTTAAAACTTTGTATGGTTAGTAAAACCTAATGTGTGTTAACTTTCATCAGGTAGTTTTTCATCTAACACAACCACATTTTCATCTAATACATTGGACCATGATGAAAATCTAGTTGTAGTTAGTTTTCCTTGTAACAATAAGACGCTGTGATTGAAAGCTAATGTGTGTTACCTCTCATAAGGTAGTTTTCCATCTAACACAACCACATTGTCATCAATCACATTGCACCATGATGCAAATCTAGTTGAAGTTAGATTTTGTTCTTAAAATATTACATGATGAGTGAAATTTAATGTGGGTTATTTTTTGATAATGTGGTTGTCCATCTAACAAAACCACGTTGTCATCAAATACATTATACCATGATGGAAATATAGATGGTGTTCACTTTTCTTCTAACAACATCGAACGATGAGTGAAAGCTGATGTGTATTAACTTTTATAAGGTAGTTTTTCATCTAACACAACCACATTGTCATTTATCACATTGCACCATGATGGAAATCTACCTAGAGTTAGCTTTCACTCTTAAAACATGGCACAATGAGTGAAATATATGTGTGTTAGATTTCATAAGGTAGTTTTCTACCCAGCATAGCCACATTGTTATTGAATACATTACACCATGATGGAAATCTAGTTGGACTTAACTTTAGTTCTAACAACATGGTACGATGAGTGAATGTTAATGTGTGTTAGCTTTCATAAGATAGTTTTATATCTGACACAATCACATTGCACCGTGATGAAAATATAGCTGGAGTTAGCTTTCGTTCTTAAATTATTGTACGGTGAGTAAAATCTAATGTGTTATAGATTTCATAAGATAGTTTTTCATCTAACACAGCCACATTGTCATCAATCACATTGCATCATGATGGAAATCAGGTTGAAGATCATTTTCGTTCTTATAACATTGCACGACGAGTGAAAACTAATGTGTGTTAGCTTTAATAAGGTAGTTTTCCATCTAATACAATCACATTGTCATCAAATAAATTACACTATGATGGAAATCTAGTTGGAGTTAGCTTCTCTATAACAACATGACATGGTGACTGAAAAACTAATGTGTGTTAAACTTTCATCAGGTATGTTTCCATCTAACACAATCACATTGCACATTAATGTAAATCTAGCTGGAGTTAGATTTTGTTCTTAAAACATAGCACGGTGAGTGAATGTTAATGTGTGTTAGCTTTCATAAGGTATTTTTCCATATAATATAACAACATTATCATCAATCACATTGCACCATGATGGAAATATAAACGGAGTTAGCTTTTGTTCTTAAACCATTACACATTGAGTGAAAGCTAATGTGAGTTAGCTTTCATAATGTAGTTTTTCATTTAACATAGCCACATTGTCATCAAATACATTACACCATGATGGAAATCTAGTTGGAGTTATCTTTCATTCTAACAACATGGAACGATGAGTGAAAACAATGTATTTAAGCTTGCATAAGGTAGTTTTCCATCTAACATAGCTACATCGTCATCAAATACATTACACCATGATGAAAATCTTGTTGGAATTAGCTTTCCTTCTAACATGGCACATTGAGTGAAAGTTAATATGTGTTAGCTTTTATAAAGTAGTTTTTCATCTAACACAACCACATTGTCATCAATTACATTGCACCATGTTGAAAATCTACCAAGAGTTAGTTTTGGTTCTTAAAGCATTGCACGGTGAGTGAAGGCTAATGTGTGTCAGCTTTCATACGGTAGTTTTTCATCTTACACAACCACATTGTCATAAATCGCATTGCACCATAATGGAAATCTAAATAGAGTTAGCTTTCGTTATTAAAACATTACACAGTAAGTGAAAGCTAATGTGTGTTAGTTTTCATAAGGTAACTTAAAACCATTATGGAAATCTAGCTGGAGTTAGTTTTTCTTCTAACAACATGGCACCGTGAGTGAAAGCTGATATGTGTAGGCTCATTGCACTATGATGGAAATATAGCTTGAGTTAGCTTTTGTTCTTACATCATTGCACGGTGAGTAAAAGTTAACGTGTGTTAGTTTTCATAAGGTAGTTTTCTATCTAAAACAACCACACTATCATCAAATACATAACACCATGATGGAAATATAGCTGGAGTTAGCTTTCATTCCAACAACATGGCACGATGAGTGAAAGCTAATGTCTGTTAGCTTTCATAAAGTAGTTTTCTATCTAACACAACCATATTTCCATCAATCACATTGCACCGTGATGGAAATCTAGTTGGAGTTAGATTTCGTTCTTAAATCATTGTACGGTGAATGAAATCCAATGTGTGTTAGCTTTCATAATGTGGTTTTTCATCGAACCCAATGACGTTGTCAACAATCACAATGGACCATGATGGAAATCTAGCTGAAGTTGGTTTTCATTCTTAAAACATTGCACGGTGAGTAAATTTAATGTGTTAGTTTTCATCGGGTAGTTTTCCATATAATATAGCCACATTGTCATCAAATACATTACACCATGATGAAAATCTAGCTAGAGTTAACCTTCCTTCTAATAACATGGCACGATGATTAAAATCTAATGTGTTTTAGCTTTCATAAGGTAGGTTTTCATCTAACACAACCACAATGTCATTAAATATATTGCACTATGATCGAAATCTAGTTATAGTTAGCTTTCATTCTAACAACATGACACGATGAGTGAAATCTAATGTGTGTTAGCTCATTGCACCATGATGGAAATCTAGCTAGAGTTAATTTTTCTTCTAACAACATGGCACGATGAGTGAAATCTAATGTGTTAGCTTTCATTAGGCAATTTTTCATCTAACACAACAACATTGTCATCGATCACATTTCACCGTGATGGAAATCTAGCCGGAGTTAGATTTTGTTCTTACATTATTGCATGGTGAGTAAAATTTAATGTGTGTTAGTTTTCATAAGGTAGTTTTCTATCTAAAACAACCACATTGTCATCAAATACACAACACCATGATGGAAATCTAGCTGGAATTAGCTTTCATTCCAACAACATGACACGATGAGTGAAAGCTAATGTTTGTTATCTTTCATAAAGTAGTTTTCCATCTAACACAACCACATTGCCATCAATCACATTGCACCGTGATGGAAATCTAGTTGGATTTATATTTCTTTCTTAAATCATTGTACAGTGAGTGAAATCCAATGTGTGTTAGCTTTCATAATGTGGCTTTTCATCGAACCCAACGACGTTTTCAACAATCACAATGCACCATGATGAAAATCTAGCTGGAGTTGGTTTTCGTTCTTAAAACATTGCACGGTGAGTAAAAGTTAATGGGTTAGTTTTCATCAGGTATTTTTTCATATAATATAGCCACATTGTCATCAAATAAATTACACCATGATGAAAATATAGCTAGAGTTAACTTTCCTTCTAACAACATGGCACGATGAGTAAAAGCTAATGTTTTTTACCTTTCATAAGGTAGGTTTTCATCTAACACAACCACAATGTCATTAAATACATTGCACCATGATCAAAATCTAGTTATAGTTAGATTTTCTTCTAACAACATGACACAATGAGTGAAAGCTAATGTGTGTTAGCTCATTGCACCATGATGAAAATCTAGCTGGAGTTAATTTTACTTCTAACAACATGGCAGGATGAGTGAAATCTAATGTGTTAGCTTTCATTAGGTATTTTTTCATCTAGGACAACCACATTGTGATCAATCGTGATGCTCCATGATGGAAATCTAGCTGGAATTAGCTTTCATTCTTAAAACATTGCATGGTGAGTAAAATCTAATGTGTGTTAGCTTTCATAAGGTAGTTTTTCATCTAAGACAACCATATTGTCGACAAATACATTACACCATGATGGAAATCTAGCGGAGATAGTTTTGCTTCGAACAACATGACACGATGAGTGAAAGCTAATGTTTGTTAGTTCATTGCACCATGATGGAAATCTAGCTGAAGTTAGCTTTTGTTCTTAAAACAATGCACGATGAGTAAAAGCTAATGTGTGTTAGCTTTCAAAATGTAGTTTTCCATCTAACACGTGTTAGAATTTCATCGTTAAGCTAGCATTATATTAGGATCTTTACTAAGAGAATAACAAGCATAGCAATCAAACACAAGAGACAATGAACACAATGTTTATCCTCGGGGAAACCATAAATGGTGAAAACCCCGCAACTTCCTCAAAGATAGAATCAACACCAAAATAGAAAAGCTCCAAAATAGTAAGTGAACTCCTGACAACAGTAACATTCTTCTTATCTAGCCCCAGTGTCTTCTCCTTCCTCAACTATGCACTACACTTGAGTGTGTATGAGTTGTGTGATAAATAGAGACTCCATTTCTCTATTTATACTAATCTCGACATGACTAAAAACCTACCAGGGCCGACCTCTACTAGGAGAGTCTAATAACCCTAGTGCCCTGAAACTGCGGGGACTTTAACCCTTAGACAATCGGAGGGTTACTCACTATGACTTGACATGACTTGTTTACATTATTGATTCTCTCGATTGGAACATCAAGGCATGACAACATGACTCAATTACATTATAGATACATCCTGGAATAAACATCGGGTAACAATACATAAGATACATAGATGAATACATTCCAAAGTTACAAATACATCAACACTCCCTCTTAACTAGGAAGGTATTCTTTCGACACAATTTTCAGCATTGGTCTTCTTCTCTGTATCAACTAGATCATCTCGTCATATACATCTCATGTCCTCTAAGTCTTCAAGTCATATTCATATTCAAGTCATCTTCATCTTCAAGTCATCGGATCTGGATCATCATGGGACATCATCACTGGATCTGGATCATCACTCGATCTGGATCATCACGAGGAATCATCACTGGATCTGTATCATCATGAGGCATCATCACTGGATCTGGATCATCACTCGATCTGGATCATCACTGTTGGATCATCATCACTGGATCTGGATCATCATCACTCGATCTGAATCATCACTGGGCATCATCACAGGTGCTATCTCTTGATTCTTCTCACCATAGGAACCTCTACAGAGCCAGTCCTTTTTCATACTGGATGTATCATCTCAGAGCTAGTCATTTTTCATACTATATGAGGCATCACAAAGCTAATACTTTTTCATACCAGATGAGGCATCACAGAGCTGGTCCTTTTTCATACCAGATGTGGCAGCTACTTAGAGCTAGTCCTTTTTCATACTAGATGAGCCTTCTCAGATCTATTCCTTTTTCATACTAGATGAGGCATCACAGAGCTGGTCCTTTTTCATACCAGATGTGGTAGCTACTCAAAGCTAGTCCTTTTTCATACTAGACGAGCCTTCTCAGAGCTAGTCCTTTTTCATACTAGATGAGGCACCACATAGCTGGTCCTTTTTCATACCAGATGAGGAATCATAGAGATGGTCCTTTTTCATACCAGATGTGGCAGCTACTCAGAGCTAGTCCTTTTTCATACTAAATGAGCCTCCATAGAGCCAGCCCTTTTTCATGCTGGATGTGCCATCTACACAGAGCTAGTCCTTTTTCATACTAGATGTGTCTTCACAAAGCCATCAATTTTTCATGCTAAATGTGGCATCTACACAGAGCTAGTCCTTTTTCATACTAGATGTGTCTTCACAGAGCCAGCCCTTTTTCATGTTGGATGTGGCATCCACATATACCTAACAATGGAAGGAACCAATCCTCTCACCATGTCATAGATCTTACATCCGACCATGGAAGGAACCAATCCTCTCACCATGTCGGAAGGGCACAGCACTTACATCTGATCATGGAAGGAACCAATCCTCTCACCATGTTAGAATGGCTCAGAATGAACACATCACTTCCTCTTGGGAGGAACCTCGATCTGGAGAACACCAAGCTTCTCCCTAAAGTACTCAAACTTCACCCTAGCCAATGGATTAGTCAACACATCAGCTATATGTTCGTCCATCGCAACATACTGGAGATTCACTGCTCCTCTCTACACCATTTCCCTAATATAGTGATACTTGATCTCGATATGCTTCAACTTGTCATGGAATACTAGATTCTCTGACAACTTTTCACAGCTCTGGTTGTCATAGTATATACAAGTAGCATCTAACTAGAGATCAAACAAATTAGACAGTATCTTTCTCAGCCATACTACCTCACAACTAGCTGAACAGGATGCAACATACTCTGCTTCAACTGTACTTAGTGCCACACAGGATTACTTCCTGCTAAACCATGAGATCCCACATGATCCCATACTGAAGAAACACCCTGAAGTACTCTTCCTATCAATGGCACTGTCTGCCCAATCTGAATCAACATAACCCTCTAGGTTAATCCTTTGATCAACCTTATACTTGAGCCCATAATCAACCGTACCCTTTAGGTACATCAAAATATGCTTTGTAGCAGTCAAGTGAACATGTCTCGGATTTGTCAAGTATTGGCTCAAGGTGTTCATAGCAAAGCAAATATCTGGTCTCATGTTCGTTAGGTACATCAAGGACCCAATCATATGGCGATACATCGTGACATCAACTGTCTTTGATGAAGCATCACTTAATAGCTTCAAGTTTGATGCCATAGGTGTGGTTAATGCCTTGCAGTCCATCATCCCAAATCTCTTCAAGATCTCTACTGCATACTTTCCTTGTCCAAGAAAGATTTCATCTGTAGTCTGCCACACCTCCATACATAGGAAATAATGCATCATTCCCAAGTCCTTCATCTCAAACTCAGCAGCAAGCTTTCTCTTCGTATCAGCAATCAACCCATCCATACCTATCACAAACAGATCATCTACATATAGTAGAAGTATCACCAGGTTGTCATCTTCCACCTTGTAGTAAAGGTTGGAATCTTCTTTACTCTTGGTAAAGCCCAAACTAGATAGAAAGCTGTCGATTCTGCCGTACCATGTCTTGGGTGCCTGTTTCAAACCATACAGGGCTTTCTTCAGTCTACACACATGAGACTCCCTGTCATGTGTCTGAAAACTGAGTGGCTGCTCCACATACACTTCCTCTTCTACCACACCATTCAAGAAAGCAGTCTTGACATCCATTTGGTGTATCTTTCGTTTCATCACTACAGCCAGAGCAAGTACCGATCTGATGGAAGTGTATCTGGCTACAGGTGAAAAGGTTTATTCATAGTCTATTCCTTCTTTCTAAGAGAAACCCCGAGCCACAAATCTTTCCTTATACTTTTCAATGCTACCGTCTGCAGCATGCTTGATCTTGTATATCCATTTGGAAGTTACAATTGACTTCCCTTTTGATCTTGGGACAACATCCCAAACATCATTCTTCATGATCAATTGATACTCTTCGATCATCGCATCCTTCCATTGTTTTCGTTCTGCTGCTTCTTCATACTCTGAAGGTTTTTTGTCAATAAAGTCACATAGTAGAGCTACATAGCTGGAACAGAATCTGGTCCTCTTTCTTTCTCTGAGATTCTCTTCTGGAACCCCATATATTTTTTGCACCTTGGATAATCTCTCATACCCAAGCAAGCTTCCTCTTGTGAGGATTCTTCTCCTATGGTGGATATACAGGTCTTTGTGGTTCTTCAAATTCTTGATCTTCTTCTTGATTTTCTTCGTTCATGATTGTATCATGAATTCTGGGAGCTTATGCTTCTTCAGGTTCTTCAGCAAGTTTCTTTCTATATTTGATGTAGGTTGAATCTTCATCAAATGTTACATCCCTGCTGATGTCAATCTTTTTGAATCCTAGGAAGTATATTCTGTAAGCCTTCGAGCTTTCAGAGTATCCCACAAATATACCCTTCTTTCCTGAAGGATCTAATTTTGTTCTCTTCTCTTTTGGAATGTGTATGTACACAGGACAATCGAATATTCTAAGATGGCTGACTTCTGGTTTCTTACTGGAGAAGACTTTTTCAAGAGTCTTGTTCTCAAGTAATCTATGTGGAGTACGGTTCTGTACATACACTGTTGTTCTGGCTGCTTCTACCCAAAGATGCATAGGAAGATCTTGATTATGAAGCATAGCTCTTACAGATTCCATGATGGTTCTATTCTTCCTTTCTGCAACCCCATTCTGTTGTGGATTGTAAGGAGTGGACAACTCTGTCTTAATCCCTGAGTCCTTACATAGTTCCTTGAACTTATTTGAAGTGAATTCTCTGCCATCCTCTGATAAAAAATTCTTGATCTTCTTTTTAGTCTGGTTCTTGATCAAGGCTTTGAATTCCTTGAACTTGCTAAACACTTCATATTTATTCTTCATGAAGTAAATCCATGTCTTCCTAGAAAAGTCATCAATAAAATAAACATAGTACACATACCCGCTTAGTGAGCATGATGACATTGGTCCGCATACATCGGAGTGGATGATTTCCAAGATTCCTTTTGCTTTGCTCCCGCTACTTGGAAATGTCTTCTTTGTATTCTTTCCTTTTGCACATCCTTTGCAGACCCCTTCATGTTTTGCTTGAATTTATGGAAGACCTTCAACAGCTTTGCTTGCAAGTGGTAGTGCTCTGTAATGCACATGTGCAAGCTTTCTATGCCAAAGTTCATTTGGTTCTACTGTGTCATGAACCAAAGCTTGATCTGATTAGCCCTTCAACTTGTATAGACCTCCTTCTTGTTCTCCAATCACGATTGCATCGTCAAAAGTCTTTCCCTTTGGCCACATAAGAACTTGGCCATCTACAAAAACAACCCTCATTCCTTTTGCATCCAATGCAGATATGGAGAGGAGGTTCTTCTTTAGTCCTGGAACAAATAATACCTTCTTCATCTTCAAAGACTTTCCAGAGTCTAGCTTATAGAAGGATTCACCGCTACCTTTTATTGGATACTGGTGGTCATCCCCAAGTTTCACCTTGTGAGGTGACTCATGTTCAGATAGCTTTACAAATGATTCTTTGAATCCTATCATGTGCTTGGAAGCACCACTGTCTATAATCCAATCATTGCTTCCATGTGAAACAGTTCCCGTGAGAGTGGAGATCAATACATATCCATCCTCACTTGAAGAGTCATCACTCTCTCGTTTGATTCTCTTTGTGGAAGGTTCATCATCCTCTGTAGCATGGGAATGATGTCTTCTCTTGTTCTTCTTCCTTATATTTATTTTGTTAGGGTGGAATTTGGATATGTGACCTTTCTCATCACATGTGTAACATCTAATAGTATTTAGATCTTTTCTAAAGTGTGAGGTCTTACCTTTGGAGTGATAATTGCTCCTCCTATTTTTCGTGGAGTGAACTGTGAGAACTTGATCTTTACTACCCATCTTATCTTCTCGAACTGCTATCCTAGCTTCTTCTTGAGAGCATTCTTCCCATATTCTATTGAACTTAACTAACTTCTTTCTGGCACAGATTCCTTGAATGAAAGAGTCCCATGATCTAGGGAGACCATTCAAGGGGGTCATCACAATCTCTGCATTTTCCACTTCTTCATCTACTGCTTCTAGCTGCTCCTTGATCTGAGAAACCCTTGTAAAGTAAGACTGGATAGTCTCAACATTTTGGATCTTCACATTCTTCAATTGGTTTCTCAAAGTCATCTTCATGTTTATGTTCTTCCCTTCAAACAATTTGGTTAGGGCATCAAACATAGCTTTAGTGTCTTGAGGGAGGACACATGTGGTATGAGATGATCCTTGATAGAATCATCAATGATTCTCTTTTCCATAACCAACTTCTTCTTATGCAAGGCCTTAGCCTCATCTCCCTCTGGAACTGGAACCTCCTCATTGATATAGGAGTCCAACTCATTCTCTTCCAGGACCAGGGAGATCGTATACTTTCAAGCTCGGAAGTTATCAGCTCCCTCACGCTTTTCATCAAGCTTGGTATGATGAGACATCTTAAACTGAGAACCTCAAATGGAAATACAAAAGATTTTAGATCTTACCAGGTTCAAGATGTCGGATCTGAAACTTGAGCTGAAATCCTGCAGTGTTGGTTCAGTAGCAAATTAGGGTTTTTCTTTTCTAGAGATCTGTCCACCCAAATGCCTTGAAATTTATCCCTAACTTCGATTTTGAGGAGGAGATCAATCCAAGCCTGGTCTCACTGAAAAATTCCTCTTCTGTGAAAAGCCCTAATTTTTGGCAGCAGTGATAGGTCCAAAACTAAAAAACCTCAGAATTGGATTCTGCTTCGACAGAAAGATGCGCCCTAAGGAGGAGAGTTATTCCACCTTACTTTTGCTAAAAAAATTGTGGAGGAATATCCACAAACTAGGAAGCCCTAGTTCCCGGAGCTACACAGTGTCTTCTTCTCAGGTTAGCTCTGATACCATGTTAGAATTTCATCATTAAGCTAGCATTATATTAGGATCTTTATTAAGAGAATAACAAGCACAGCAATCAAACATAAGAGACAATGAACACAGTGTTTATCCTTGGGGAAACCATAAATGGTGAAAACCCCCCAACTTCCTCAATGATAGAATTAGCACCAAAATATAAAAGCCCCAAAACAGTAAGTGATCTCCTAACAGCAGTAACCTTCTTCTTATCTAGCCCCAGTGTCTTCTCCTTCCTCAACTATGTGCTACACTTGAGTGTGTATGGGTTGTGTGATAAATAGAGACTCTAATTCTCTATTTATACTAATCTCGACATGACTAAAACCCTACCAGGGCCGACCTCTAATAGGAGAGTCTAATAACCCTAGTGCCTCAGAACTGCGGGGACTTTAACCCTTAGACAATTAGAGGGTTACTCACTATGACTTGACATGACTTGTTTACATTATTTATTCTCCCGATCGGAACATCGGGGCATGACAACATGACTCAATTACATTATAGATACATCCCAGAATAAAAATCGGGTTACAATACATAAGATACATAGTGAATACATTCCGAAGTTACAAATACATCAACAACGCGGCCACATTGTCATCAAATACATTACACCATGATGAAATATAGTTGAAGTTAGTTTTTCTTCTAACAACATTATACGATGAGTGAAAGCTAATGTGTGTTAGCTTTCATAAAGTAATTTTCCATCTAACACAACCACATTGTCATCAATCACAATGCAACATGATGGTAATCTAGCTAGAGTTAGATTCCATTCTTAAATCATTGCACGGTGATTGAAATCTAATGTGTTAGTTTTCATAATGTAGTTTTTCATCTAATACAACCACATTTTCATTAATCACAATGCAGCATGATGAAAATATAGCTAGAGTTAGCTTTCATTCTTAAAACATTGAAAGTGTAATGTGTGTTAGCTTTCACAAGGTAGTTTTTCATCTAACACAACCACATTGTCATCAAATACATTACATCATGATGGAAATCTAGCTGGAGTTAGCTTCTCTTCTAACAACGTGGCACGATGTGTGAAATCTTGTGTGTTAGCTCATTACACCATGATGAAAATCTAATTGGAGTTAGTTTTCCTTCTAACAGCATGGAAGGATGAGTGAAAGCTAATGTGTGTTAGCTTTCATAAGGTGGTTTTCCATCTAACATAGCCACATTGTCATCAATAGCATTGCAAGGTGATGGAAATCTAGTTAAAGTTAGTTTTTGTCCTTAAATCATTGTATGATGAGTGAAAGATAATGTGTGTTAGTTTTCATAATATAATTTTTCATCTGGCACAACCACATTGTCAAAAATCACAATGCACCATGATGGAAATCTAGCTGGAGTTAGCTTTCATTCATAAAACATTACACGATGAGTAAAATCTAATGTGGGTTAGCTTGCATAAGGTATTTTTCCATCTAACACAACCAAATTGTCATCAAATACATTACACTAAGATAGAAATCTAGATGGATTTAGTTTTCCTTCTAAAAACATGGCACGATGAGTGAAATCTTATGTGTGTTAGCTCATTTCACCATGATGGAAATCTAGTTAGAGTTAGTTTTCCTTCTAACAAAATGGAACAATGAGTGAACGCTAATGTGTGTTAGCTTTCATAAGGTAGTTTTCCATCTAACACAACCACATTGTCATCAATCACATTGCAACGTGATGGAAATCTAGCTAGAGTTAGCTTTCATCCTTAAATCATTACACAATGAGTGTAATCTAATGTGTGTTAGTTTTCATAATGTAGTTTTCCATCTAGCACAACCACATTGTCATAAATCACAATGCACCATGATGGAAGTCTAGTTGGAGTTATATTTTGATCGTAAAACATTGCACGGTGAGTAAAAGTTAATGTGTGTTAGCTTGCATAAGGTAGTTTTCCATCTAACACAGCCACATTGCCATCAAATACATCACACCATGATGGAAATCTAACTGGAGTTACTTTTCCTTCTAAAAACATGACACGATGAGTGAATGCGTATGTGTGTTAGTTCATTACACCATGATGGAAATATAGCTAGAGTTAGCTTTTCTTCTAACAACATGGAATGATGAGTGAAAGCTAATGTGTGTTAGCTTTCATAAGGTAGTTTTCCATCTAACACAACCACATTGTCATCAATCATATTGCAACATGATGGAATTCTAGCTGGAGTTAGCTTTAATCCTTAAATCATTACACGATGAGTGAAATCTAATGTGTGTTATTTTTTATAATGTATTTTTCCATCTAGTACAACCACATTGTCATAAATCACAATGTACCATGATGGAAATCTAGCTGAAGTTAGTTGTTGTTCATAAAACATTGCACGATGAGTAAAAGCTAATGTGTGTTAGCTTGCATAAGGTATTTTTCTATTTAACACAACAACATTGTCATCAAATACATTACACCATGATGGAAATATAGCTAAAGTTAGCTTTCCTTCTGAAAAATGACACGATAAGTGAAAGCTTATATGTGTTAGTTCATTACACCATGATGAAAATCTAGTTGGAGTTAGCTTTCATTTTGAAAACATGGCACAGTGAGTGAAAGCTAATGTGTGTTAGCTTTTATAAAGTAGTTTTCCATCTAACACAACCACATTGTCATTAATCACATTAAACCATGATGAAAATCTGGCTGGAGTTAGATTTCATTCTTAAATCATTGCACGGTGAGTGAAATCTAATGTGTTAGTTTTCTTAATGTAGTTTTTCATCTAACACAACCACATTGTCATCAATCACAATGCACCATGATGAAAATCTATATAGAGTTAGCTTTCATTCTTAAAACATTGCACGGTAAGTAAAATCTAATGTGTGTTAGCTTTCATAAAGTAGTTTTCCATCTAACACAACCACATTGTCATAAACCACAATGCACCATGATGGCATTCTAGCTGAATTTAGGTTTTTTTTAAAACATTGCACGGTGAGGGGAAGCTAATAGGTGTAAGTTTTCATAATGTATCTTTCTATCTAAAATAGCCACATTTTCATCAAAAACATCACACCATGATGAAAATCTAGCTGGAGTTAGCTTTCCTTTTAACAACATGGCACGATGAGTGAAAACTAGTGTGTGTTAGCTTTCATAAGGTAGTTTTTCATATAACACAACCATATTTTTATCGATCACATTGCACAGTAATGGAAATCTAGTTGGAGTTACCTTTCATCCTTAAATCATTGCACAATGAGTGAAATCTAATGTGTGTTCACTTTCATAGTGTAGTTTTCCATTTAGCACAGCCACGTTGTCATCAATCACAATGCTCCATGATGAAAATCTAGCTAGAGTTAACTTTCATTCTTAAAACATTGCATGACGAGTAAAAGCTAATGTGTGTTAGCTTTCATAAGGTAGTTTTTCATCTAAGACAGTCATATGGTCATCAAATACATTACACCATGATGGAAATCTAGTTGAAGATAGCTTTCCTTCGAACAACATGCATGATGATTGAAATCTAATGCATGTTAGCTCATTGGACCATGATGTAAATCTAGATGGAGTTAGCTTTCGTTCTTAAAACATTGCATGGTGAATAAAATCTAATGTGTGTTAGCCTTCAAAAGGTAGTTTTTAATCTAACACAACCACATTCTCATCAAATACATTACATCGTGATGAAAATCTAGTTGAAGTTAGTTTTTCTTCTAACAACATGGAACGATGAGTGAAAGCTAATTTGTGTTAGCTTTCGTAGAGAAGTTTGTCATCTGACACAACCACTTTGTCATCAATCACAATATATGGTGATGGAAATCTAGCTAGAGTTAGATTTTATTCTTAAATCATTGCACGGTGAGTGAAATCTAATGTGTGTTAGATTTCATAATGTAGTTTTCCATCTAACACAGCCATATTGTCATCAATCACAATGCACCATGATGGAAATCTAGCTGGAGTTAGATTTCGTGCTTAAAACATTGCATGGTGAGTAAAAAATAATGTGTATTAGCTTTCATAAAGTATTTTTCCATCTAACACAACCACATTGTCATTAAATACATTACATCATGATGGAAATCTAGCTGGAGTTAGCTTTTCTTCTAACAATATGGCATGATGTGTGAAAGCTTATGTTTGTTAGCTCATTACACCATGATCAAAATCTAGTTGGAGTTAGTTTTCTTTCTAACAACATGGCATGATGAGTGAAAGCTAATGTGTGTTAGCTTTCATAGGGTAGTTTTCCATTTAACACAACCACATTTTAATCAATCACATTGCACCATGATGGAAATATAGCTAGAGTTAGTTTTTGTACTTAAATCATTGCACGGTGAGTGAAATCTAATGTGTGTTAGATTTCATAATGTAGTTTTACATCTAGCACAACCACATTGTCATAAATCACAATGCACCATGATGAAAATCTAGCTGGAGCTAGTTTTCGTTCTTAAAACATTTCACGGTGAGAAAAAGTTAAGGTGTGTTAGTTTTCATAAGGTAGGTTTGCAACTAACATGACCACATTGTCATCAAATACATTACACCATGATTGAAATCTAGCTGGAGTTAGCTTTGCTTCTAAAAACATGGCACGATGAGTGAAATCTTATGTATGTTAGCTCATTACACCATGATGAAAATCTAGTTGGAGTTAGTTTTTGTTCTTAAAACATTGCACGGTGAGTGAAAGTTAATGTTGCAAGGAAGATAATGCTGTTCATCAGTTCTTTTGAGATATGGATGATCAAACGTTTGATGCAAGTGTGGTTGGAGAAAAGTATAAGAAATTGATTGGAATAGCTATGGAGCAGGCTTTCGAAAGTGCATATCTATGTCTTCTCTCGATTATGAAAGTTATTCATGTGCAGAGAAGTGTAAGAGTACTACCCTATATTTTTCCAATTAGCATATTGTTGCCTATCTGACTAATGTTACTCCCACAGAATTAGTACAGCATTGCATCATTAAGACAAATCGATTCACAGAAAAAATATTGCTTCTCTTGACACAAATAAGTACCTTGCATTTGACCATTTTTGGTGAACTAATTGTGGCTAATATGACTATGGGTATTCCTGATGCACAATTAATGCATCTAGGTAGTGTCGTCATGATCAGTGACAATGTTGGAAGAAAAATCTGATGTTATAATTTCAGAGAATGAACTCATTTTACTTCTTCCTGTTACACTAAGATACCTTTGTCCAGATTCAAGAGCAACAAAAGTGTCAGTTTTACAGTTATAAAAAAAGATCCCATCTCATTATTTTAAAATAATTTGGAAAGGCTTCTTGAAGTGGGATGAGTTTGCCTGCTGTGAAATCTTTGACATTGTATAGTGTGATGAAAGGAGATGTGAGACTGCAGAATATTTTGCATCTTATTTTAGTGGCACCCTAGTTGGAAGAGCTACCTACTTTCTGCAAACTATTTTTAGTTCAGAGAAAAAAAAGTAGGAAAAGCAGGAAAAGCAATTAGAAATTAATGAGTGCAATTATTCCAAAAGGTAGTAGTCTGGTAGATCACTTAACCAATGACATCAACAGTTCTCCTTTTGGGATATTGAACATGCCACCACAATTCTTGAGAATTCCCTATTTCTTTTGACACAAAAACTGTCTGCATTATAGAGGTGTGAAAAGAGAAGCTGAATATGTCTTTTCCAGAGTTCACAATAGAGGTATGTTTTAGAATTGAAGAATTTTAAAGCCGACAATCAAAGGCTTATAGATTGCCTTTGTTTTTATGGTGTTTCCTATTTTTCTCTTAGCTACGTGACACGAAAGAGAAACTATTGTCACAGCTATGGGATCGATGTCAAATTTGGTAAATAATGGAATCACCACCTTTGACCCATTTGCAGGGTAGAAGAGTTTTCATGTGAACAAACATCCAAGGAAGAAAAATTATTCCATGAGAGAATGATTGTACAAAGCACAATTACATATCCTTACACTCTGCCTTGTGCATTGACATTAGCAACTAATTCTAGTCTTGGTCCAGTTTTTCATCCTTCTGTGACTGAATCCTTGCTTCTTTTTTTTCTGTGTTTTCCTCACTTTCTCTGTCTTTTTGTCCCAAGTGAACTAAGAGCACAAAAACAAGAAAAGCTAAAGCTTAGAAGAAACTTCCTAAAACTACCTTTTGTAACTCTTGCCTATATGGTATCAATGCCAACATGGCTCTAATATGTACATGGATAAGACTTCATTCCTTTGGAAGGTTGATGGTCCCCATCAAATTACCTTTATGACAGGATTTGAACTTCCTAGTTATTTTTGGACTGTTTTACAACTCAACTTGCAAATTTGGAATCAGTTGTTCTACAACAGGTATAAGAGGCTCTTCCTCATAATGTCAAACCATTGAAAATATTTGTTTCCTCTAATTGGGAGATTTGTGTCCTAGAATATTGGCAATGGATCACATGTAAGGATAGGGGTAGATGCTATAATGGCTAGTAATAATGTTTTTTTTGTTCCAAAAGAGTTAATTTGGTGCTTTCAAGGTATTGGTAAATTCATGTTGAATCAATTTGGTAACCCTATTACCACTTCAATATGGAAATAAGGATGGATATCAACTAAAGACTTAGGTTTATTGGTGGATTATGATCACTCTTGGGAAAATTTTGTATAAAAAATGCAGAGAGTGTACATCAGACTTGGTGATTTTGTTGATGAACTAGTCTGGGTTCAAAACAAAGTTGGTGGTAGTTACAATCCAAAACAAGGATATATAGCCTTTGAAGGGGATGAAATACAAATAGCAGGTATGCGGTTCTCTATATTGTGGAAGAACAAAGCCCCTAAAAAACTAAACTTCTAATGTGGTTAGCTTTACATAATACAATTCTTACTTTGAAATTTATACAACAACAAAAAAAAACAAAAGGTTGGGCCAAACATTTGTCTACTTTGTAGATATGATGCCAAGACTTGCACTACTCATCTTTTCATAAAACTCCCATTTATTAAACATGTGTGGAAAGATATGGAAGACAACCTTGGTAAGCATGCTATCTAGAATGACGATTCTATTGAAGGTCGTCTCAAAATTTGGTTTGTCAGATCAAAACTGAAAAGTCTAAGAGTTACACATTTCCTTGTTATATGGGAAATTTGGATTGCCATAAATTCCATTCTTTTTGAAGATTGAAGCATGCCTACTTTCCAAATCTCTACTCAAGTTAACAAACTACTTCATCATTGTCACGCTCTACTTGTTAACAAACTGCCTTTTGTAACTCTTTCCTATATGGTATCAATGCCAACATGGCTTTAATATGTACATGGATCAGACCTCAGTCCTTTAGAAGGTTGATTGTCCCCATCAAATTACCTTTATGACTGGATTTGGATTTCCTAGGTATTTTTGGATTGTTTTACAAATCAGCTTGCAAATTTGGAATCAATTCTTCTACAACAGGTATAAGAGGCTCTTCCTCATAATGTCAAACCATTGAAAATCTATGACACTGGTAGATCACTTAACCAATGACATCAACAATGGATCTATTGGGATATTGATCGTGCAACCACAATTCCTGAGAATTCCCTAAATCTTTTGACACAAAAATAGTTTGCATTATAGAGGTGTGAAAAGAGAAGCTGAATATGTCTTTTCCAGAGTTCATAACAGAGGTATGTTGCAGACTTGAAAAAGTTTAAAGCCGACAGTCAAAGGCTTATAGATTGTCTTTGATTTTATGGTGTTTCCTATTTATCTCTTAGCTACGTGACATGTAAGAGAAGTTATTGTCATAGCTATGGGATCCATGTCAAATTTAGTAATGATTGGAATCACCACCTTTGACCCATTTGCAGGGGTAGAAGAGTTTTCATGTGAAGAAACATCTAAATGAGTTCTAGATTCCACATCAAACTAAACAGGATTTTAAGTCATCGACTTCGTACCAGCAACATGAAAATGTGAGTCTTTGTGTGAGGAACATTCTCCACTTTATGTAAATGAAATTATTTCAAAGAAATCAAAACTGCTAAAGGATGCCTTGAAACACCTACCAATACATATTACTGTAATGAAGATGCCTAGAAACAAGGCACAACTTGCTTTAGATGTGTCTTGATTTATGCTTGCAAAAGAAACAATAGAGTAGGGGATTGAAAGAATGAAAGTAGACTAGCAAAAAGATTAAAGATTCATTATACAACAGAGAAAACATCCAAGGAAAAAAAACTATTCCATGAGAGAATGACTGTACAAAGCACAATTACATGTCATTGCACTCTACCTTGTGCATTGACATTAGCAACTAATTCTAGTCTCGGTCCAGGTCTGCATCTTCTATGATTGAGTCCTTGCTTCTTTCTTTTATGTGTTTTCCTCACTTGCTATTTCTTTATTTCCCAAGTGAACTAAGAGCACAAAAAAAAGAAAAGCTAAAGCTTAGAAGAAACTTCCTAAAACTACTTTTTGTAACTCTTTCCTATATGGTATCAATGTCAACATGGCTCTAATATGTACATGGATAAGACCTCATTCCTTTGGAAGTTTGATGGTCCCCATCAAATTACCTTTATGACTGGATTTGGACTTCCTAGGTATTGTTGGACTGTTTTATAACTCATACTGCAAATTTGGAATCAGTTCTTCTACATCAGGTATAAGAGGCTCTTCCTCATAATGTCAAACGATTGAAAATCTATGACACTGGAATTTGCTCTAATTGGGAGCTTTATGGCCTATAATATTGGCAATGGATCACATGTAAGGATAGGGGTAGATGCTACAATGGCCTATAATAATGTTGTTTTTGTTCCAGAAGAGTTAATTTAGTGCTTTCAAGGTATTGGTAAATTCACGTTGAATCAATTTGGGAACCCTATAACCACTTCAATATGGAAACAAGGATGGCTATCAACTCAAGACTTAGGTTTTTTGGTGGATTATGATCACTCTTGGGAAAATTTTGTATCAAAAATGCAGAGAGTGTACATCAGACTTAGTGATTTTGTTGATGAACCAGTATGGGATGAGTATGCCTACTGCCAAATCTTTGACATTGTACAGTGTGATGAAAGGAGACGTGAGACTACATAAGATTTTGCATATTATTTTAGTGACACCCTACTTGAAAGAGCTATCTGCTTTCTGTAGGCTAGTTTTAGTTCATAGAAAAAAAAAGTAGGAAAAGTAGGAAGAAATTACTGAGTGCAATTCTTCCAAAAGGTAGCAGTCTGCTAGATCACTTAACCAATGACATCAATGGTTCTTCTTTTGAACCATTGTTAAACATGGTAAACAGAGTTGTTGCTAATCTAAACTTGTCAAGATGGGTACTGTTCCTAAAACCTAGCTTCTTTCCTTTACATCAAGAAAGAAATACTAACAAACAACCTGGAATTGGTGCTTCAAAACATAGCCAATAGAACAAAATTCAATCTGGAGCTGAAGATTGTAAAATGGAACCAGCTGATTATGAAATGTTTATGAACTGCTTGATTTGCACTCTAGATACATTGTTTTGACAGTTTCCCATCTATTCTCAGAAGAGAAGACATCATTCAAACTTGATGAGCTTCATGGAGAAAACAATACTTAGTCACTAGGTTGACATGTCCTTAGAATTGAAAGTTCATTTTGTTAAAACTCAGTATCTTTCTTCTCTGAAAGAATTCACAAAGTTGATTTTTCTCCATAGGTTTGAGAACCCTACATCCATGAAAACATTACGTTGTCTTATTCTTTCACCGTCACAAGAATATCATGCTTCTGATATTGTTAGTCAATTTGCAACAGATGCTAATGAAGAGGAGAACGAAAAAGGTTTGGATGCTAATGAAGAGTGAAAAATGGAATTGACGATTTCCTCTTCTTGGCCTCTATTTTTATGGTTGTGCTATATTCTAATGAGGGTTTGATTGTGCCATATTTGGTGTGATTTTTTTCCAAAAATAGATTATTCTAAAGAGAAATCATATTGAATTAGAATCCCTCTAAAATCTATCGCTGAAGAAGGCTCCAGTATCATCTATAAGCAACAATGTATTTAAGATAAATATGATTTTCCAAAAATTGAATTTGGTTTCCAAAATGCATTGCTTTTCCTAAGCTCAGAATAGTACTATATCACCACAAAAGTATCACTAATATGATTGCGCTCTCCTGGCTAACTTTAGCAAGAATAATGTTGGATATAGCCTCCAAAGCAGTGCCCTAATTACCCTTCCTGCATGATGAGATAATCATCACAAGACAAGCACATGGATAGTGCCCTCATATTCTGTTATCCCTTGTTTTCATGTAGATCTTATCAGCAGTGTCTTCAAGTAGAAAACAATTGTGTCCTTCATAGTCAATCCATCTCAAAAGAGGTGCCCCTCTTTGAACATATTAGCATTTGATAAGATGCTACTAATAAAACTTCGGAATGGTAGTTTAACTTGTCAACAAAGTTGAACTAATAAAGTAAACAGTATTCTTGTTTCCACGAGAGATTTACCTTACAAGCACTTAATGTGTAAAAATAGGCAATCTACATGATTAAATATTATAAGGATGCAAACCTACAATAGTATGATAATACATGTCAAAATTTGCCTCCATTGAAAGGGAATATTTTTGCAAATTTGGGAGTTGGAACTACAGAATAAAGAGGACTGTTCTATGTTATCTAAGAGAGTTAACTAAGAGAGGATTGTTCTATGTTATCTAAGAGAGTTAACTAAGAGAGGAATGTTCTATGTTATCTAAGAGAGTTAACTAAGAGAGGATTGTTCTATGTTATCTAAGAGAGTTAACTAAGAGAGGATTGTTCTATATTAACTAAGAGAGTAGCACACAAATCACCAAAACCTAACAATTTTGGTTGTATGTTGATAAGAGCCAACTACTTACCATTGTTGTTCCAGGCAAATTATGGAACTATTTTTGTGAAAACAAACTCAAATCCCAAGAGTAACAGTTGGATGAAATCAACTTATAAACCTGCCATATTTACGTCATTGATGTTGTCTTGGGATTGAATTCCTCAAAGAGATGGGACTTATGGTATTCATCGGGTTGAAAATTTCATACATATTAATAACCATCACAATTCAATGACCCTACAAGTTTCCAAAATGTATCTCCTAAGTAAATGCACAAATTGGTTTGTAAGGTCTAACAAGCATCATTGCTAATGTCCATGAACCTAATTTCCTTCTCTTCACATTGGAAATTAGAGTTTCTTTACATGCTCCACTCCCATTCTCATTCCAAGGTGTTCCCAAACATTCTAGCCATAGTCCCAGTCTGTAATACCAAGCACATTGTTGAACCTAAAAGTCTATGACTGATCACCCTTGACTATCATCATTTATGGAGAGATTTGAGCAAGTACTGTACATTTCTTCCTCGTGACTAGAGGATGATGCATACATCACAAATCTGATAGTGCTTGTTTAATCCAAGTTCACATCCGACATTAACTTCAGGAATCCTATAATAGAAATAAGTACTCTTCTCTTTTCTGGAAATGTTCCCAGGCATAAAAACTGGTAAATGGTCCATGCACTATGCAATGCCTTTCCAAAAACCCTTGTATTGGATATGATTTTCACACACAAACTGAGTGCTAGCAATCTGGTGAGTATTGATGATACGTGAGATGAATGGAGATACTCAGGCTTTTTCTTCAATTTTTTTGTTTTTCTGGCAGCATTCAAGGCCTAATTCCAGCAACCTCGTTAAGAGATACTAGTATTTTTCTCCTTTATGATTCCTGATTATGCACATAATTTTGGATATTACCGTATTCATACATAGAAAAATATTGTAAGATGTTTTTTTATAGGGCCCTTATACCTTGCTCATCGATTGTTTCATCATTTTAAACATAATATATATATCAGATGTATCAATAAGTAGGATAAGTAGCATAGCTCTCTTATTCAACACCACCACAAAATTCTAGCAGTTGAGGTCCCTCGGCTGTCCGATCAGGGGATAAACAAATAACTTCACTTTTCCACTGTATCCATGAGATATTGTGAGCAGGAACTGTCACATAAGAATGGGAAAACTACAACAAGCATTCAATCAAGAAATGCATTATCCATTAAGAAACACCCTAGATTCTTTACACCCTGGGTCTAAGAAACACCGCACCCTAAGCTAATTCACATCTCTTCACCCACTTTTAGGGTCATCCTTTCTATTATTTACGCATACTTCCTATCCATACAGTTGGGTTTTTTACGCATACTTCCTATTCATGGGTTGTTTTCTGAGCATTTGTTATCTCCTTGAATTTCCTATATAGAGCAAGCGATAGTTGTGAGTTCTGAAAAGCACTCTGTTTCCTTTATTGGATAGAAAATCCTAGAGAAAAGGATTCAAGACGCAACATGGACTAGGAAGAAAAAGATGAAATTAGACAACTGGTATTATAAAAACATGTGCATTGTGTAAAGGTTTCAATCATTGTGCCATTAAATTGACCTACAAAGTACAATCCTGAGAACCTTTGGTAGTTTTCCTTAACCCAGATTCTGTAAATGATAAATATTTCAAGCGAAACAAAAATTTGAACGGAAATGTTTTCCTCAATTTAGATTAAGTAAATGATAAACATGTTTGGGACAACAAAATATTGAACTGGATTCAGAGACAAAGCTAATATGGTTGCAAATGAATTGGCCAATATGGGTTTTAAAAGTAATACCCATGGTGCGGTATATAAATAGTTGAAGGATTATGGCCATAAAAAGTTCCTGAAAATTATCAGAGACAGTCTAATTGATTTGATAAGCAATGATAAAAAGTCATCTTTGAACCAAGTTAATCATTCCATTGGATGTCAAAATAATTTATTGTCATTATGATGTGTACGCGGAGGAATCTTGGCATCTGATTCAAACCCTGCCAAAGAACGAAGTTCAAAATAAAATATGTTATGCAGATGCGTGCTATTTCAATTACAGTGAAGTCAGTCCATGTTTTAATTTTATTTCCCCAATTTTATGTATTAAATTGGTTGTCATTATATGTGAATGAACTATAACAATAATATGATTGTCAAGTCCCTAGATGTGTCAATCGTTTGTAAATAAAAGCCATTCTTATCACTGTATCTCATATGTATGTTGATGAATCTATGAGGCCACCATTGCTTGAAACACAGACCCGAGTATCTAATTACGTATTTTTCCCTACTTAAGTTGATACACAATTCTTTACATACGACCTAAAAAAAATCAACAGTTGAAAATGCAAATTGCTAAATTATCAACAACTTTACTGGGATTTCAGATGAAGAGAATGGCTTAGCCATCAGATGTTTTGAATAAAAATTAAAACTGTGTCTGCCAGCATCTCGAGATAGAATGTACATTCAATTTCAAAAAATAGACCCCAAAGTATAACTGTGGTTTGTCAAGTTAACAAGCTACTACAATGAAAAACTAATAATTTGTCATTGTAATATCCAGTGACGAAGACTGCTGTTAAGCCCTTCCTTTTCTATTGATCAGCCAAATTATGTTAATATCCATCGACTGCCATATTTAAGCTAAGAAGAATTCATAGAGGATTTTGAGATATGTATGTTACCTCTTTTCCTAGTTGGTGACTTGAACGCATGTTGAGGTGAATAGAATTTGTTCACGGAACCTACAGAACTCGCTGGATGAAATAGTGGGAAATTATCAAGTCGTTGTGGTGGCCAAGTGCAATAAAATACCATAACATAGATGCCTCTAGAGCAATGTTGGTCTAGACTTATTTTGGCTCTATTAAAATTATGTAATGTAATAACCCAAAAATTCGTAAAAATTTTAAAAAAATTAAGTGACATAAAATGTCTAAAGTCGCAGCTAAGTAACTGCTAATGGTTAGCGAAATAATGAAACAGTTTATAAAAAAACATGGGATTTCTTCTTTAAAAGAACCTGTAAACTAATGGATGTAATATTAAACACCTGTGTTAGTACTATCAATGACTTAACATCTTTAATACTATCAGAGTTAGAATAGGACTTGCATTTTTCTACTGTTCAATATACTGATGATTTACTTTTGTCAAGTAGGTAAGAATTATTGTATGAGATCAGGGCTTACTTAGCGCTCTGATAACGCAATTGGATTGCTGGTTCCTTACATGTTTAGCAGGTAAGTGTAAGATCCAGTAGGTGTTATTAAAAAAAAACGTCAAGAAACTACTTCTCTAGCATGATTAAGATGCTAGTTTTAGAAAAGGTTTAAATATGCTGCTTGTCTTCAAGGAGGTAAAGTTAATTCTTTTCTATCATTATAACTACCAAGATAAAAGTATAATAAGCTGCGTCATCATAGTTATAAAATGCTTCCTAGTTACTATGCCAATGAAACAATTAAGTTACTATTTGTTTTGAGTTCAAAAGCACCAAAATACTTTTATAGAAAGCCAACTTGTTCTAGATGTTAGCTTAAGATGCACTTATGGTACTCCGTCTTTTGCTTAGTTGGAGCATATAATGGATTCTAGTTCTGATCATCAATAAAATGAACTTTAAACAAGAACTACTTAGTCGTTCCTAAACCATCATCCTAGCCTACTTTTGTTGAATAAGAGTTACTCTAAACTCCTATGACTTAACATCCAAAGGTGTATATTATTTTACCTTAACCTAGATCTTTCATTAACTAAGGATGTTCTCTTATTTACTTTTATAAGCATCTTCCATTTACAACTGGAATGCACCTTTAGCTATGACTAAGACTTTATGCAAACTGATTAGTGGTCTTTGCATTATCTTTATACAATGTCTTAGCAAATGAAAAAAAAGGAAATTAATTAAAACTTGGAATAGTCTATAATACTTCGTATCATAAGTTATGGTTTAAAACCTATGCTTTACTAATCTCTATGGCATAATATATAACATTGACAATCATAACACAAAGTATGGTTTAAATGATTAAAGGTTCATTGGAAAAATCTTATTGTTGTAGCACTGACTATGGAACTTAACCCACGCTTGAAGAAATATTTGGAAGGGAATGTGGAATGATTACATCCACTCAAGGGTTGACTTAAAACTTCAAAACCCTATTCATTTGCATTGCAAATCGAGGGTTTCTCCTTCTTGCTGGCCGAGTTGAGAGCTGACGGCCATGGAAGACCTATAACCACCTTTGGAATTTGGCATTTCCCCTCCATTTTCTACTTTGTGACTGTTGAGAGAGGTTGCTAATGGTTTTGGTCTTTTACTGGTGGAAGTAGTTACAGTAAGAGTGGGTAGTGGCTTTTCTTTATGGCTCGAGGGTTGTGCTTGCTTTTAACCTATAACTGAACATTCATAGCTTCTGCCTTCATCTGGTTGAGTCGATTTCCTTGTGTTTCCTTTGCAGAGGTGACTCCAAGTTTTCTTGTCTTCTGACATGGTGCCAACATGACCTAGGGTGGCCATCTCTCCTCAGCTTCAACTCGAAACTATATAGGTAAGGACTTACCCTTAACTCAGCTTTTAGATTAGTTTTCTTATAAGGGTTTTTATAAATTTTAAGAAAACAAAGGATTTATAATAATACGGTTTGAATATTGTAGTTCCTTTCTCCCAGTTCCAACTCTATAGGTGAAAGTGAGCTCACCCTTCAGTTTTACATGAGCATACAAAATGGTAAGCCCCAATTCCAATGAGGGTTTCTTCCAGCATGACGTTGTGGTTGTTGGAAGTTGGTTCTTGCAGTTGAAAAGACACGACCTCAGTTATCTGTTAGCTTAAGTTTCAAAGCTTGTTTGTTATTTGTAAAAGTTTAGAAACCCTTAGAGGGTATTTTGTGCAGGGGTGAAGAAGGATCTGGTAGTCGTGATGGAAATTGGTTTTTATTTGTGTTTTCTGCCTTACGGCCTGAACAATGTAATTTCTTCCATTTTAAAACGATAGAGCTCAGCTCTAAAATCAATGAGGTTGTCGACCTCTGTCTAGTTTATTTTAGTTTTGATAATAGATTATAGAAGGTGAGAAAATACTGTGAATCGGTCTGGATTTCTAAATGATTTAAGGTTTTTACTTGTCAGTAAAGAATGGTTACTGTTTGATTTATATATTTTGCACAGATCGGTTTGGTTAATGAGCCTGAGCCTCAACCTTTAGTTCTAAAGGTTGTAAGCCATATCTTCTTATTTGATTTTGTTTTTAATAATTTGTTTATGTAATATTTTAATTATTATCCTATATTTATAAAGATTTCCAGTGCACGGTTTATGGAAAATTTACTATATTGAAGAGTAATATTTTACTCTGTTTTTTGTTCAAAAGGGTTAATTTTTAAGTGTACCCTACAGTTCGAGAATAAATATATTTTTACAAGGAAAGATTCAGAGCTTTGTTTTATTATTTTCTTTTAATAAATTTTACAGCTATTTGATTTTTATAAAGGAAGTTTTTAGGGTAAATTCTGCAAAATTTGAGAATAGGTTATGTTTATCTGTTAAGAACCCGTGTCAACACTCCTCTTTATTTTGTTAGTATATTTTATCGGACGCATATGCTTTGTAAGTCGTCCCATCAGTATGTTGTATTATCCCACATTCATGGGGATTAAGTAATAGTTGTTAAGTTGTCTAGCTATTATGTTGCATTATCACACATTCATGGGGGTAATAGTTGTTTAGATTAACTTAGTATATAAGTATGTGTTGAGGGTAATGAAAGCATCGAAGAGTTATTTTGTATTGAACTTGCTCAAAGGAGGTTGCCCCCTCGAAGTGGCCTGCGATTAATAAAATCTCTTCTGTGATACATAATTTCTGTTATATCGTGCATTCTTATTGTTTATTGCAGGAGGTTCTCCACATTTAGTATTAGAGCACTTTCCTTCGCACAAGTAGGAAAAAAAAATTTGGGAAAAAGGGGGCAAAATTGGGCGGCGACTTTCACATCCATTTTTTATACTTTTTGTGTACATTGAAGAAAAATAAGTTGCATATCTGAATTCCTCTTTAAAAAATAGGCATTTTCAAAAAAACAATCATCTCATTTGGAGTTCTAAAAGTGGAGATATCGCGGATTTAAAATTAGCAATTTTTCAGAATTTCGTTGATGGCCACAGAGATTGCAGAGCAAAAATCTTTTGACCGGGTGCCCATATTTCTATTCCGATTTCATGGGTAGATGTAGAGTGGTTGTTCTAGTTCCAGAAAATGCTATAATAACGATTCTGAGCATTATAGATCGGGTTATTCTCATTTTAAAAGTTTTTGTCTCAAAACCCTAGTTCTAATTACTGGTTTTTTAGCATTGGGTGGAATTTCTTCCACATTTTTTTTGGAACTGTGATTATTGCAATAGTTCTTCTTCTTGCAGTGGTATTTTTCATTCAGATCAGGGAATAAATCCTATGCGCTTAACTATGGGAAGTACTTGGGCATATCCCTAAAACTCATTGTGAGGAGTACCACAGGAACCCTGAAGTAGCTGGCCATTGAGAGGACCTGCCAAGCGAAAAGGGCAATGACCCCCACCAGATTGACTAGATTCCCATTCGTAAGGAAAACCAAAGAGCTGTCATTTTTTGCCAAGCATTTAGCAGTTTTACCTGTGCCGTGAAGTGAGGGGTACTGTCCCAATACTCAAGCTTGAGACAGCCTTGGTTGCCGAGTGATTAACTATGAACCATTAGGAAGCCGAATATACCTGGGGTCCATATCTATTTACAGTTGATAACACGCAAAATTCTAGAATTGTCACACATCATTTACTCCAATTCAAGTCGATAACGCACAACTTTCTAGCACTGCCACAGATCATTTCTTCAGAAAAAATAAAAATAAAAATAAAATATGTTTTTTAGCCATATATTCCTTGATTTAGCTCTGTTTCTCTTGAAAATTCACTGTAAATCCTATCATTCCATTCTACATATTTCATTCATTGAGGACCCTATCCCAAGTCCACTTCTCGAAGCTTGAAATTCCATCTCCTTCTTTCACCCCGCTTCTGAAATTCACATTTGTTGTTTCCTTGTCCATCAGAAAGTGTCCACAACCTAGTTACCCACTCGTGTTTTTCCCAACTCAAAATTTTCCTTTTCTAAAATCCTCTCTATTTTTGTTTTTCCACCCATTTCCAATTAAAAAAAAAAATCTTGCTTATGGTTGGCACCCACGCAGGGGAAAATAGAAAAATGGAAGAAGAACTTGTCACCCTCAAGACCAAACTCAAAGATCTTGATCAAATATTTCTTGACCTCCATCTTCAGTATTCAACCATGAGCAACTGACAACAGCCTGAATCTTCTGCAGGCACTGAGTTCTCTGCCTCCAGCAACTGTTGTGGGTCGAAGATTGAATTCCCTCGCTTCAATGGTGATGATCCAACTGGATTAATACACAAGGAAAAACAATACTTTAATATGCATAACACTTTTGATGTCACCAAAGTCCCACTTGCATCATTTCATTTGGAACGTGAATCCCTTCAATGGTTCTGTTGGTACATCAAGGATCATGAAGAGCCCCAATGGATAGATTTTTGCTAACTCCTTTTGCACCGATTTGGCCCTAGTGGTTTTGATGGATTCATAGAATCACTCACCAAACTTCGCCATACTGGCACTGTGAGAGAGTATTAGACATAATTTGAGAACTTAGTCAAGCACACAGAAGGATTTTCTGATGCATTCTATAGGAGTTGTTTTATCAGTGTTCTTAAGGATACAATCCGATCTGACATTACAATGTTCTATCCCAACACAATGATGGAAATCCTATGGTTGGCTAAGTTGGCGGAGGACAAGATTAGGGCTTAGCAATGCCCCCAATCCACTTTTGTTCCATTCAAAAATATGGTTCCCCAAATACATCCAATCCCTTTGACTCCTAGAACCACTCCTATCAAGCATTTGTCTGAAGCCGAGATGCGGGCACATAGGGAAAAAGGACTTTGTTATAATTGTGATGATAAATTCACGCCGAGACATCAATGTAGTGAACATAAGCCCTATTTCTTGGATATGGCTTCTCCACCTGCACTTGAAATTTGTGACACTACTCAGGATCCAGTAGATGATCAAGTCAAAATTCCACAACCACCTATTGAGCCTCAGATTGTTAAACAAGTTGATTTTTTTGTCCATCCTTGCTCCAACTTTAAAGTCATGGTTGCCAATGGGAGCACCTTACCTTGCAAAGGAAAGTGTCGCAGTGTGTGTATCTCTATTGGATATTATAACTTGCACTCTAACATGTTTGCCATACCCCTAGGAGGTTGTTCTGTGATTTCTGGCACTCAATGGTTACGCACACTTGGACCCATCTTATGGGATTTTGCTGAACTGTGGATGCATTTTTTAGTCAATGGGAAAAAACACACATTCAATGAATTACAACCAAGGTCTCTCAACATCATCAGTTCACATTGCATGGAAACGATCCTTAAGAATAATTCACATGGTGTCATCACTCAGCTCCATTTCATTCAGATGCAACCTTTAGCATTCTCAAATACTCCCTTGGATCTTTCATTCTGATGCACCCTTTAGATGCCTAATTTTTCCAAGCCGTTCACTCTTGAGAGTGATGCTTGCGACAATGGACTTGGTGTTGTCCTCTTTCAAGATGAACATCCCATGGCATTCACTGGTAAATCCCTTCCTAGAAATAATTTATCCACCTCCACATATGAGAAGGTCTCATCCCCAACACAACAGAAATGGGTTAGCAAACTCAGGGGTTATGACTATGAGATCAATTAAAAGAAGGATAAGGACAATCTTGTGGTGGATACTCTTTCCCACACATTTGATGCCCCTGTCTCTCTTTCAGCTATTGCTATACCTATTCCAACTTGGTTACACTCTGTTCAACAAGGTTATGTCAATGAATCCTCATTATCTGAAATCATCCAACAGTTGGCCAGTAACCCTTATGTGGTACCGCATTTATCTTGGGATGGATCTTCTCTGAGATACAAGGGTCGTCTGGTGCTTCCCCAGAGCACAGATATTAAACATGCAGTCTTTTATGAGCTCCATGCTTCTCCATTGGTAGGGCACTCTAGGTTCATGAAAACATATGAGAGGGCACAATGTCACTTCTTTTGGAAAGGAATGCAACAAGAAATTCAACAGATGGTTTCTGAATGTGCTCCTTGTCAGTGCCACCAAGGTGAAACTAAAATCCTTTCCGTATTGCTTGAACCTTTTCCCATCCCTACAAGGATTTGGACATATATTTTGATGGATTTCATTCAAGGGCTCCCTAAATATGGAGGGAAGACCGTAATCTTGGTTGTGGTTGATCGGATCTCCAAATATCATCATTTTTGTGCTCTCATCCCTCCATATACCACCTCCTCAATCGCACAAATTTTCATGGACAAGATATTCCTTCTTCATGGAATCCCTTCTTCCATTGTCTCAGACCGCAACGCAACTTTCACAAGTCTTTTTCTCCTTACTGACACCAAACTGAATATGATTTCAATTTATCACCCACCAATAGATGGACCGAATGAAGTCATCAACAACTATTGGGAAACTTATCTTCGTTGTTTAACCTTTGAAGAACAACATCTGTGGGAAAATTGGCTCCCTCTCGCTAAATGGTGGTACAATACTTCCTACCATACTGCATCTCAAATGACTCCATATGAAGCAGTTTATGGTCACACACCTCCAATACTCCTTCCATACACCCCCAGCAGTTCACTAGTTCAGGAAGTTGACATGGTTCTTTGAAACTGACATCAGATTCTTCAAATTCTATAGGACAATATTCACATGGCCAGAACCTGCATGAAACACCAAGCCGATCAGCACCATTTTGAGTGCACTTTTCAAGTCGGTGACATGGTTTTTCTTCGTCTGCATCCTTACAAGAAATCCTCCTTGAAACTCAAAGGGAATCAAACGCTCACTCCAAATATCTCTAGTCCATATACAGTTCTTTAGAAGATTGGGTTTGTTTCTTATAAATTGGCACTTCCTCTTTCTTCTCCATTCAGCAAGTGATTGGCACCAACATCATAGAACAAATTGTTTTACCAAAACGAGATAATGAAGGATCCATCATTTCAGATCCAGAGGCCATCCTCAATAAGTGCACTTGTCAGCTTCACTCTCAGTCCATCACAGAGTTCTTAATTCAGTGGCACAACATGCAACCATAGGATGCTACATGGGAACCTCTCCTTCAAATTCAGCAACAGTTTCTACATCTAAATCTTTGAGGACAAAGATTTTTTTTAAGAGGGAGAGGATGTTAAGAACCTGTGTCAACACTCCTCTTTATTTTGTTAGTATATTTTATCAGACGCATATGCTTTGTAAGTCGTTCCATCAGTATGTTGTATTATCCCACATTCATGGGGAGTAAGTAATAGTTGTTAAGTTGTCTAGTTATTATGTTGCATTATCCCACATTCATGTGAGGTAATAGTTGTGTAGATTAGACTTAGTATATAAGTATGTGTTGAGGCTAATGAAAGCATCGAAGAGTTATTTTGTATTGAGCTTGCTCAAAGGAGGTTTCCCCCTCGAAGTGGCTTGCGATTAATAAAATCTCTTCTGTGATACATAATTTCTGTTATATCGTGCATTTTTATTGTTTATTGTAGGAGGTTCTCCACATTATCTTTCAATACCTAGGTAATTGTATTTAAGTTATTGTAGAAACTTCTGTATTAGATCAGAGATACATAGTGTCTGAAAATCAAATGTTATAAAAATGTTTTGAAAATTATCTTTACTTGGTTCCTAAATGATAGCCTGTTTACTATACCTATGTTTATTTATTAAACTGTAAGTTCTGTGTTTTATAAAGAATACTAGTATTAGAATAGTTCTATAAGTAATATGATTACTAAATATTTTTACATACCTATCTTTTATTTCTTAACTTAAGTAAATACATTTAATGCAGACATTATTTACTACTTTACAGAATAAATCATAAGCAAACTAGAGCATAATGTAGCTACATTTTTTTATTCAAGTGAAAAGAATCATCATAATTTACCTAAACACCCAACTGTACTAGAGTACTACCTGAGCCAAGCATGGAAAAATACAATATGGAATTCTATTTGTATATGTTTCTCATTTTGCATATTTATTACTATTTCTAACATAATATGTAAATTACCAAGTTTAACATTACACAATTACTCCTTTCTTCATAAACCCTAATTAAATACTAACATGCCTATATTTAAAAACTAGTAAACATTTTACTGAAGACAGTAAATAAATACAATAACATGAAAACAAATAGAACCTGTCAATGATAAGGCAACAACAACTTAAGGAGGCTATTCCTCCCAACCAATATCCTGGAGAACGCTCAGACAGCGCTTCATCAGGACCCCCGATCCTGTTCCTAGCCCTCTTGGCAGAGTATTGGGTTGAGAATATGACCTTAAGACCTTCTGTCACCTGACTGGTCCAATTACCTCATTAATTCAAATCTGCTCACAGCAGTAAGAACTTCAGCCTAATAGCTGCAATAAGTTCAGTCTCAATAGTTAACCCCTCAAAATCACTTCAGTAATCCCCTCCATTGAATTTCTCTTGAGTAAATTCATTCACCCTGAATGATCACCTCTCCGAATGAGCAGCCACAGCTGTCTTCAATGAGAAATTTTATAAAGATGCCTAGGTCTTCTAGGTCAGTTTTCATTTAATGAGTCACCTGCTCCAATTCCACTTTCTTGGGGAATCATGACCACAAATATAGGGAAGTTGCCACCTGCAACAGTTGGAAGTAGTTTGAGGATGCTGCCACTTGTCAGTGTACTCTCCACCCAGTCTCCTCCACCAATTGACCAGTAAACACTCTTTTAACAGCTTCCCTAAGCTGTTTTCTCATCATTTATTTATTTATAAATAAAATATTCTGAATTACATTAATTATTCTTGACCCCACTTGGTCATCAATTACAAACTTAGCATAAAATATAACACAATGTTCCTCAAATAACATTAAATTGTTTTTGCAAATTGGGGCATGTGACATACACACCCCCTTAAATTATAACATCGTCCTCGATGTTATTTATTCTTCGTCCTCAGATTTCCCCTGAAATAGAATTGGATATGCATCCCGCATATGACTTTCCAATTCCTAGGTGGCTTCCTCTGGACTAAGGTGCTTCCATTGCACCTTCACCTGACCAATGGTGCAGTTCCGAAGCGAGATCTCCCTCTGCTCGAGGATACAATCTGGTTCCACCAGAAAATCTCCTTTAGGTTCCACCATGGAAGTTTGGTAGTCTGCTTGTTGGTTCTCTAATGCTGCATTGATCCTGGGCATTGTCCTCGCTAGATCACCAACTGTCATCTCCTCTTGTATTGTGTGTATGTTGCTAATAGTCTTCATTCGATTGCGGCAGACTGATGAATAATAAGGACCATTGCATTCCCAACACTTTATGGGTTCCTTTCGTTCAAATTTCTTTGTATAGTTACTGTGTTTGTTAGCAGATTCTTTATTCCTTTGATTATTCTGATCGGTCTGTGAATTACTTTTATTCCCTTGGAAATTCTTACTAGGAAAATTTCCAGTGTTATTATTTTTAGAATTTCGATTAGGTACAAACTCTTTCTTCTTTTGTTCAAATTTATTATTCCTTTTGGCCTTCCAGTTGGCTGTACTCTCCTTTTTATGATTCTGTTCATAACAGAAATTCACTTTTCTCATTCCTTCTTCTAGAGTTTTCAAATTGTCATACTCAATCCTGTCATTTATATGATAAGGTAAACAACTGAGAAACTGATGTACCTTAGGGTTTCTCGTCCATAATATATGGCACATACCTGAGCAGACTTAGAAATTTACTATTCAGTTCTTTCATATTCATTGTACCTAGTTTTAACTCATAGAATTCCTTATCCCTTTCCTCATAATACTGTTCAGCTAAAAATTTCTTTTTGAAATATTTCTTGAATGTGCTCCAATTTATGTTTTTCTCCCTTATACGTTTTACTCTTTTTAATTCCTCCCACCATATATCGGCTTTTCCCGTAAGATTATAAATAGCCATCCTAGCCTTCATTTGATTAGAATAGTTATAAATTTGGAAGTATTTCTTCATCCCGAATAACCAGGATTCTGCTTCTTCCCCCTTCTCAGTTTCTCCATTAAATGTTGGTGGCTTGATCTTCTTGAACTCCCTAGAGATTTATTCATAAGGTTTATATTTTATTTTCCTAGTATGGTGGTTATCTTCACTAATATCACTAGTATAATGAGAGTTTTGTTTATATAAATCACCATATACTTCGGAAGATGAGCAACTTTCGTTTTTAACTTGTCACGGTCTTTTTATACTTATGATGATAACCTATATCTTCAGACTTAGTTATTTTACCCTTTCCCTCAGTATGAAATCTTTCTATTAAGATTTGATTTAGCTCCTCTTGAGCTCTCAGAATCCTCTCATTTTCTTTCTTAATTGATTCCATCTCTGATTTTAGTTCTTTAACTGTTTGTAGTAGTTTGGAAGAATTATTGGTTATATCTTCTTGTATAGGTTCTTTCTGAAGATTATCTCATTCAATGTAAGGATATTCCTCATCCACATATTCTTCCAATCTATCCATACCTGTCATTAACTCAGAAACAAAATTCTATGTGTGTATCATTCAAAGAAAACAACATCAGCATATTTATTTAAATTTATTGTTCCACATACGCAAGTTGAGCTTCATTAAGGCCTAGTGTTTGAACCCTGTGCTCTAATACCACATGTAATAACCCAAAAATTCGTAAAAATTTAAAAAAAATTAAGTGACATAAAATGTCTAAAGTCGCAGCTAAGTAAATGCTAATGGTTAGCGGAATAATGAAACAGTTTATGAAAGAACATGGGATTGCTTCTTTACAAGAACCTGTAAACTAATGGATGTAATATTAAACACCTGTGTTAGTACTATCAATGACTTAACAGGTTTAATTCTATCAGTGTTAGAATAGGACTTGCATTTTCTTGCTGCTCGATATACTGATGATTTAATTTTGTCAAGTAGGTAAGAATTATTGTATGAGATCAGAACTTACTTAGCGTTCTGCTAACGCAATTGGATTGCCGGTTCCTTATAGGTTTAGCAGGTAAGCGTAAGATCCAGTAGGTGTTATTAAAAAAAAACGTCGAGAAACTACTTCTCTAGCATGGTTAAGATGCTAGTTTTAGAAAAGGTTTAAATATGCTGCTTATCTTCAAGGAGGTAAAGTTAATTCTTTTATGTCATTATAACTCCCAAGATAAAAGTATAATAAGTTGTGTCGGCATAGTTATCATAAATGCTTCCTAGTTACTATGCCAATGAAACAATCAAGTTACTATTTGTTTTGAGTTCAAAAGCGCCAAAATAATTTTATAGAAAGTCAACTTGTTCTAGATGTTAGCTTAATATGCACTTATGGTACTCCGTCTTTTGCTTAGTTGGAGTATACAATGGATTCTAGTTTTGATCATCAATAAAATGAATTTTAAACAACAACTACTTAGTAGTTCCTAAACCATCATCCTAGCCTACTTTTGCTAAATAAGAGTTACTCTAAACTCCTACGACTTAACATCCAAAGGTGTATATTATTTTACCTTAATCTAGATATTTCATTAACTAAGGATTTTCTCTTATTTACTTTTATAAGCATCTTCCATTTACAACTGGAATTCACCTTTAGCTCTGACTAAGACTTTATGCAAACTGATTAGTGGTCTTTGCATTACCTTTATACAATCTCTTAGAAAATGAATAAAAAGGAAATTAATTAAAACTTGGAACAGTCTATAATACTTCGTATCATAAGTTATGGTTTAAAACCTATGCTTTGCTAATCTCTATGGCATAACATATAACATTGGAAATCATAACACAAAGTATGGTTTAAATGATTAAAGGTTGATTGGAAAAATCTTATTGTTGCAGCGTTGACTATGGAACTTAACCCACGCTTGAAGAAATATTTGGAAGGGCACGTGGAATGATTACAGCCACTCAAGGGTTGACTTAAAACTTTGAAACCCTATTCATTTGCATTGTAGACCGAGGGTTTCTCGTTCTTGCTGGCCGAGCTAAGAGCTCACAGCCATGGAAGACCTATAACGACCTTTGAAATTTGGCATTTCCCCTCCATTTTCTACGCTGTGACTATTGAGAGAGGTCATTAATGGTTTCGGTATTTTACTGGTGGAAGTAGTTACAGTAAGAGTGGATAGTGGCTTTTCTTTATGGCTCAAGGGTTGTGCTTTCTTTTAACCTGCAACTGAACATTCATAGCTTCTTCCTTCATCTGGTTGAGTCGATTTCCTTGTGTTTTCTTTGCAGAGGTGACTCCAATTCTTCTTGTCTTCCGGCATGGTGCCAACACGATGTGGGGTGGCCATCTCTCCTTAGCTTCAACTCGAAACTATACAGGTAAGGACTTACCCTTAACTCAGTTTTTAGATTAGTTTTTTTATAAGGGTTTTTATAAATTTTAAGAAAACAAAGGATTTATAATAATACGGTTTGAATCTTGCAGGTCCTTGCTCTCGGTTCCAACTCTGTAGGTAAAAGTGAGCTCACCCTTCAGTTTTACATGAGCATACAAAATGGTAAGCCCCGGTTCCAACTAGGGTTTCTTCCAACATGACGTTGTGGTTTGTTGGAAGTTGGTTCTTGTAGTTGAAAAGACACGGCCTCGGTTATCTGTTAGATTAAGTTCCAAAGCTTTTTTTTATTTGTAAAAGTTTAGAAACCCCTAGAGGGTACTTTGTGCAGGGGTGAAGAAGGCTCTGGTAGCTGTGATGGAAATTGTTTTTTATTTGTGTTTTCTACCTTACGGCCTGAACAATGTAATTTATTCCATTTTAAAACGATAGAGCTCAACTCTAAACTCAATGAGGCTGTCAATCTCTGTCTAGTTTATTTTAGTTTTTATAATAGATTCTAGAAGGTGACAAAAGACTGTGAATTAGTCTGGATTTGTAAATGATTTAAGGTCTTTACTTGTCAGTAAAGAATGGTTAATGTTTGATTTATATATTTTGCATAGATCAGTTTGGTTAACGAGCCTGAGCCTTGACCTTTAGTTCTAAAGGCAGTAAGCCATATCTTCTTATTTTATTTTGTTTTGAATAATTTGTTTATGTAATATTTTAATTATTATCCTATATTTATAAATATTTCGAGTGCACATTTTATGGAAAATTTACTGTATTTAAGAGTAATATTTTACTCTGTTTTTGGTTCAAAAGGGTTAATTTTTAAGTTACCCTACAGTTCGAGAATAAATATATTTTTACAAGGAAAGATTCACAGCTCTGTTTTATTATTTTCTTTTAATAAATTTTACAGCTGTTTGATTTTTATAAAGGAAATTTTTAGGGTAAATTCCTGTAGAATTTGAGAATAGGTTATGTTTCTCTTTCAAAACCTAGGTAATTGTATTTAATTTATTGTAGAGACTTCTGTATTAGATCAGAGATACATAGTGTCCGAAAATCAAATGTTATACAAATGTTTTGAAAATTATCTTTACCTACTTCCTAAATGATAGCCTGTTTACTATACCTATGTTTATTTATTAAACTGTAAGTTCTGTGTTTTATAAAGAATACTAGTATTAGAATAGTTCTATAAGTAATATGATTACTAAATGTTTTTACATACCTATCTTTTAGTTCTTAACTGAAGTAAATACATTTAATGCAGACATTATTTACAACTTCTTTACAAAATAAAACATAAGCAAACTAGAGGAGAATGTTGTTAGATTTTTTTATTCAAGTGAAAAGAATCATCATAATTTACCTAAACACCTAGCTGTACTAGAGTACTGCCTGAGCCAATCATGGAAAAATACAGTATAGAATTCTATTTCTATATGTTTCTCATTTTGCATATTTATTACTATTTCTAACACAATCTACAAATTACCAAGTCTAACTTTACATAGTTACTCTTTTCTTCATAAACCCTAATTAAATACTAACATGCCTGTATTTAAAAACTAGTAAACATTTTACTGAAGACAGTAAATAAATATAATAACATGAAAACAAATAGAACATGTCAATGATAAGGCAACAATAGCTTAAGGAGGCCGTTCCTCCCAACCAATCTCCTAGAGAACGCTCAGACAACGCTTCCTCAGGACCCCTGAGCCTGTTCTTGGCCCTCTTGGCAGAGTACTAGGTGGAGAATATGACCTTAAGACCTTCTGTCACATGACTAGTCCAATTACCTCAGTAATTCAAATCTGCTCACAGCAGTAAGAACTTCATCCTAATAGATGCAATAAGTTCATTCTTAGTAGTTAACCCCTCAAACTCACTTCAGTAATCCCCTCCATCGGATTTGTCTTGAGTAAATTCATTCACCCTGAATGATCACCTCTTCGAATGAGCAGCCATAGCTGTATTCAATGGGAATTTTTATAGAGATGCCTAGGTCTTCTAGGTTAGTTTTCATTTAATGAGTCACCTGCTCCAATTCCACTTCCTTGGGGAATCATGATCACAAATATAGGGAAGTTGCCACCTGCAACAGTTGGAAGTAGTTTGAGGATGCTGCCACTTTCCAGTGTACTCTCCACCCAGTCTCCTCCACCAATTGACCAGTAAACACTCTTTTGACAACTTCCCTAAGCTATTGTCTCATCATTTATTTATTTATAAATAAAATATTATTAATTACATTAATTATTCTTGACCCCACTTGGTCATCAATTACAAACTTACATAAAATATAACATAATGTTCCTCAAATAACATTATTTTTTTTTTGCAAATTGGGGCATGTGACATACACACCCCCTTAAATTATAACATCATCCTCGATGTTATTTATTCTTTGTCCTCAGAGTTCCCCTGAAATATAATTGGATATGCATCCCGCATATGACTTTCCAATTCCTAGGTGGCTTCCTCTGGACTAAGGTGCTTCCATTGCACCTTCACCTGACCAATGGTGCGGTTCTGAAGCAATATCTCCCTCCGCTCGAGGATACAATCCAGTTCCACCAGAAAATATCCTTCGAGTTCCACCTTCCACTTCCACCATGGAAGTTTGGTAGTCTACTTTTCGGTTCTCTAATGATGCATTGATCCTGGGAATTGTCCTCGCTAGATCACCAATTGTCATCTCCTCCTGTATTGTGTGTATGTTGCTAACAGTCTTCTTCTGATTGGGGCAAACTGATGCATAATAAAGACCATTGCATTCCCAACACTTTATGGGTTCCTTTCGTTCAAAGTTCTTTGTATAGTTACTGTGGTTGTTAGTAGATTCTTTATTCCTTTGATTATTGTGATTGGTTTGTGACTTAATTTTATTCCCTTGGAAATTCTTACTAGGAAAATTTCCGGTGTTATTATTTTTAGAATTTCGATTAGGTACAAACTCTTTCTTCTTTTGTTCAAAGTTATTATTCCTTTTCGCCTTCTATTTGGCCATACTCTCCTTTTTACGATTCTGTTCATAACAGGAATTTGCTTTTCTCATTGATTCTTCTAGAGTTTTCGGATTGTCATACTCAATCCTGTCCTTTATATGATAAGGTAAACAGTTGAGAAACCACTCTACCTTAGGTTTCTCATCCACAATATATGGCACATACCTGAGAATACTTAGAAATTTACTATTCAGTTCTTTCATATTCATTGTACCCATTTTTAACTCGTAGAATTCCTTAGCCCTTTCCTCATAATATTGTTCAGATAAAAATTTCTTTTTCAAATATTTCTTGAATGTGCTCCAATTTATGTTTTTCTCCCTTATACGTTTTACTCTTTTTAAGTCCTACCACCATATATCAGCTTTTCCTGTAAGATTATAAATAGCCATCCTGGCCTTCAGTTCATTAGAATAGTTATAAATTTGGAAGTATTTCTTCATCCTGGATAGCCAGGATTCTGCTTCTTCCCCCTTTTCAGTTTCTCCATTAAATGTTGGTTTCTTTATCTTCTTGAACTTCCCAGAGATTTCTTCATAAGGTTTATATTTTCTTTTCCTAGTATGGTGGTTATCTTCACTACTGTCACTAGTATAATGAGAGTTTTGTTTATATAAATCACCATATACTTCAGAAGATGAGCTACTTTCATTTTTAACTTGTTTAGTCTTTTTATACTTATGCTGATAACCTATATCTCCAGACTCATTTCTTTTACCCTTTCCCTCAGTATGAAATCTTTCTATTAAGATCTGATTTAGCTCCTCTTGAGCTCTCAGAATCCTCTCATTTTCTTTTTTAACTGATTCCATCTCTTATTTTAATTCTTTAACTATTTGTAGTAGTTCAGAAGAATTATTGGTTATATCTTCTTGTATAGGTTCTTTTTGAAGATTATCTTGTTCAATGTAAGGAGATTCCTCATCCGCATATTCTTCCAATCTATCCATACCTGTCATTAACTCAGAAACAAAATTCTCTGTGTATCATTCAAAGAAAACAACATCAGCATATTTATTTAAATTTACTGTTCCACATAAGCAAGTTGAGCTTCATTAAGGCCTAGTGTTTGAACCTTGTGCTCTGATACCACATGTAATAACCCAAAAATTTGTAAAAATTTAAAAAAATTTAAGTGACATAAAATGTCTAAAGTCCCAACTAAGTAACTGGTAATGGTTAGCGGAATAATGAAATAGTTTATAAAAGAACATGGGATTGCTTCATTAAAAGAACCTGTAAACTAATGGATGTAATCTTAAACACATGTGTTAGTACTATTAATGACTTAACAACTTTAATTCTATCAAAGTTAGAATAGGACTTGCATTTTGTTGCTGCTCGATATACTGATAATTTACTTTTGTCAAGTAGGTAAGAATTCTTGTATGAGATCGGGGCTTACTTAGCGTTCTGCTAACGCAATTGGATTGTTTGTTCCTTACAGGTTTAGCAGGTAAGCGTAAGATCCAGTAGGTGTTATTAAAATAAAAACGTTGAGCAACTACTTCTCTAGCATGGTTAAGATACTTGTTTTAGAAAAGGTTTAAATATGTTGCTTGTCTTCAAGGAGGTAAAGTTAATTCTTTTAGGGCATTATAAATCCCAACATAAAAGTATAATAAGCTGTGTCAGCATAGTTATAAAATGCTTCCTAGTTACTATGTCGATGAAACAATCAAGTTACTATTTGTTTTGAGTTCAAAAGCACCAAAATACTTTTATAGAAAGCCAACTTGTTCTGGATATTAGCTTAAGATGCACGTGGAATGATTACATCCACTCAAGGGTTGACTTAAAACTTTGAAACCCTATTCATTTGTATTGCAGACCGAGGGTTTCTACTTCTTGCTGGCCGAGCTGAGAGCTCGCGGCCATGGAAGACCTGTAACCACCTTCATAATTTGGCATTTCCCCTCCATTTTCTACGATGTGTCTGTTGAGAGAGGTCGTTAATGGTTTTAGTCTTTTACTGGTGGAAGTAGTTACAGTGAGAGTGGATAATGGATTTTCTTTATGGCTTGAGGGTTGTGCTTTCTTTTAACCTACAACTGAACATTCATAGCTTCTTCCTTCGTTTGGTTGAGTCGATTTCCTTCTGTTTCCTTCGTAGAGGTGACTCCAATTCTTCTTGTCTTCCGGAATGGTGCCAACACAACCTGAGGTGGCCATCTCTCCTCAGCTTCAACTCGAAACTATACAGGTAAGGACTTACCCTTAACTTGGTTTTTAGATTAGTTTTCTTATAAGGGTTTTTATAAATTTTAAGAAAACAAAGGATTTATAATAATACGGTTTGAATCTTGCAGATCCTTGCTCCCGGTTCCAACTCTATAGGTGAAAGCAAGCTCACCCTTCAATTTTACATGAGCATACAAAATGGTAAGCCCCGGTTCCAACGAGGGTTTCTTCCTGCATGATGTTGTGGTTGTTGGAAGTTGGTTCTTGCAGTTGAAAATACACAGCCTCGGTTATCTGTTAGATTTGGTTTCAAAGCTTGTTTGTTATTTGTAAAAGTTTAGAAACCCTTAGAGGGTACTTTGTGCAGGGGTGAAGAAGGTTCTGGTAGCCGTGATGGAAATTGGTTTTTATTTGTGTTTTCTGCCTTACTGCCTGAACAATGTAATTTCTTCCATTTTAAAACGATCGAGCTCAACTCTAAACTCAATGAGGTTGTCGACCTCTGTCTAGTTTATTTTAGTTTTTATAATAGATTCTAGAAGGTGAGAAAAGGCTATGAATCAGTCTGAATTTGTAAATGATTTAAGGTTTTTACCTGTCAGTAAAGAATGGTTACTGTTTGATTTATATATTTTGCACAGATCAGTTTGGTTAACGAGCTTAATCCTCGACATTTAGTTCTAAAGGCTGTAAGCCATATCTTCTTATTTGATTTTGTTTTGAATAATTTGTTTATGTAATATTTTAATTATTATCCTATATTTATAAAGATTTCCAGTGCATAGTTTATGGAAGATTTACTATATTTAAGAGTAATATTTTACTCTGTTTTTGGTTCAAAAGGGTTAATTTTTAAGTGTACCCTACAGTTCCAGAATAAATATATTTTTACAAGGAAAGATTCACAGCTCTGTTTTATTATTTTCTTTTAATAAATTTTACTGTTGTTTGATTTTTATAAAGGAAGCTTTTAGGGTAAATTCTACAAAATTTGAGAATAGGTTATATTTCTCTTTCAAAACCTAGGTAATTGTATTTAAGTTATTGTAGAGACTTCTGTATTAGATCAGAGATACATAGTGTCTAAAAATCAAATGTTATAAAAATGTTTTGAAAATTATCTTTACTTGGTTGCTAGATGATAGCATGTTTACTATACCTATGTTTATTTATTAAACTGTAAGTTCTGTGTTTTATAAAGAATACTAATATTAGAATAGTTCTATAAGTAATATGATTACTAAATGTTTTTACATACCTATCTTTTAGTTCTTAACTGAAGTAAATACGTTTAATGCAAACATTATTTACTACTTCTTTACAAAATAAATCATAAGCAAATTAGAGCAGAATGTAGTTACATTTTTTTATTCAAGTGAAAAGAATCATCATAATTTACCTAAACACCCAGTTGTACTAGAGTACTTCCTGAGCCAGGCGTGGAAAATTACAATATGGAATTCTATTTCTATATGTTTCTCATTTTGCATATTTATTACTATTTCTAACATAATCTGCAAATTACCAAGTCTAACATTACACGGTTACTCCTTTCTTCATAAACCCTAATTAAATACTAACATGCTTGTATTTAAAAACTAGTAAGCATTTTACAAAAGACGGTAAATAAATACAATAACATGAAAACAAATAGAACCTGTCAATGATAAGGTGACAACAGCTTAAGGAGGTTGTTCCTCCAAACCAATCTCCTGGAGAACGCTCAGACATCGCTTCCTCAAGACCCCCGAGCATGTTCCTAGCCCTCTTGGCAGAGTACTGGGTGGAGAATATGACCTTAATACCTTTTGTCACCTGACTAGTCCAATTACCTCAGTAATTCAAATCTGCTCACAGTAGTAAGAACTTCATCCTAATAGCTGCAATAAGTTCAGTCTCAACAGTTAACCCCTCAAACTCACTTCAGTAATCCCCTCCATCGAATTTCTCTTGAGTAAATTCATTCACCCTGAATGATCACCTCTCCTAATGAGCAGCCACAGTTGTCTTCAATGGGAAATTTTATAAAGATGCCTAGGTCTTCTGAGTCAGTTTTCATTTAATGAGCCACCTGCTCCAATTCCACTTTCTTGTGGAATCATGACCACAAATATAGGGGATTTTCCACTTGCAACAGTTGGAAGTAGTTTGAGGATGCTACCACTTGTCAGTGTACTCTCCACCCAGTCTCCTCCACCAATTGACCAGTAAACACTCTTTTGACAGCTTCCATAAGTTGTTGTCTCATCATTTATTTATTTATAAATAAAATATTATGAATTACATTAATTATTCTTGACCCCACTTGGTCATCAATTACAAACTTAGCATAAAATATAACACAATGTTCCTCAAATAACATTAAATTGTTTTTGCAAATTGGGGCATGTGACATGTAACAAACTAGTTTTCCTTCCTGAAAACCCTAGCTGCATACACAGTAGTATAGTTTCTTTCCACAATTGAAACCTATAGACTATAACTCCTGCCATGATGAGTCCAGTCATTCGATTCAACTTAATAATAGAATTTGAGCCCACCAATGAATATGCCATTTTGGAAGACCTACCATTTAAACTGAAATTGCTAAAATTGTTCAAGTGCCTGCACCAAATATCCATGGTTCTATTCCATTTTTGTTTTCATTGACTGCATTCCTGGTACCCTTGAGAAAATGATCCCAACCTTTGAGAATGGTTGTTGTTGAGCATCTCAAATCAAGCAGGAGAGAGCTTGGTTATTTTTAGGAGAAGTTGGAATGGGGAAAAGAAATGATCTTGTTTCTGCTCTTTCCTCGCTATCCTTGAATGGAGGCATGAAGCCTTTTCAATTCAATAGTGGGTTGTGTTCTTCTAACCAATTTTTTCTAACCAGATATCTTATACTAAGCATTCATTCTTGACCTCCACTATTCAGCCAATAACCCAAAAAAAAACCGCTTCCCACTTATAGTATATTTTCAAAAAAAGGTAAAATATTATTTAAAACATTAAAAATAGAACAAATTGGGGGAGTTAAAGTAGAAATTCAAAAACAAAAAAAATATATTTTTTGACCATGGAGAATGGGTAACTCCTCGAGATCACCTCGCAAGAACCAGGTTCGACTCCCACTGAGGTGGATATGGTGGGTTGGGTGAAAATCACCTTCCCCTGCCATTAGGCCCCCAAGTCCTTGACATGAAACAAAAAAAAAAATTATACTTGCAAGAGAGGAAAGAAGAAAGGACAAGTACCCTTGAGCTCAGTTTGAATTGCATGCAACAGTTGAGTTGATTTTGATTGCGGTCTTTCAGTTATGAGTGGTCTTCTTTGCAATAAAATGATTTGATGTTGATATGAAGAGGCGGTCTTCCACAATTGCTGGTATAGATTCAATGAGTGCATGTACATGGTTGGTGCCTCTTTGGTTGTTATTCCATCTAAACCAAATCCCCTTGGATTGATGGGCTTCACGAAACTTGGTACACCTTCATTCTTAATAGGCACTTTCTCAATTTGATAGAGATGCGATAGGAAGAATGAAATATGATCTCCATGATTGGGAAATCAAGATAGGTGAACCGATATGTCTTGTTGCAGAGAGAGTGGGGTTATAAAGATATATTTATATCTTTTAGAGCTCCTCACTCGAATAAATGATGGCAGTTCAAACATACGAGACTACTACACAAGATGCTAATTTAATGCATTTCCCACTCAATCCTTTGGCTACTCAATTGAATGAAATGACATATGAAAAGATCCAATTGACATGAAAGAAAGGGTGCACCAAAATCTCCAAACTGACATGCAAAATTAAGATTAGGAAATTACAAAAATACGCACCATTTGAAGGAGCCCCACCTTGAAATCTATGTTGGTATTTCTATTTATGTTGATGATGTGTTTTTTTTTAATGTTTGTATTCTATCATGGTGAATGGTAGCAATCTATAAGTATAATCATGGTTCTATTGTGAGGATCCATACTCTAATCAGGTTTAATTCTTAGTTTAACCTAAAATGGCCATGGATTAATGGCAATGAACTTATGTATTGGTTGTTATTTATATATGGGTTGCAACATGAATATGGCTGATCCCAATAACTCTAGATGAACCCCATACAAATATAAGTTTTGATAACACTTCATGTGAGACCTTCCCCTTCACGAAGATTGAAAATGTTAGTGCTTAAACTATAACAAACTCCCTTTGATGGACACCAATGCAGGTCTTGGTTTGAAATTGAGCCAACAATATGAGTGTGTTAGTATTCTCATTCCTTGGAATTATGACTTATTGTTGCATCATGGATGCATTTTTACATGCTTAGGAGTTCCACCCAATAGCAGACTATCATCTAAAAAGTGGGAGTTATTTATACCTATGATGCCTTGACTAAAAGTGATTCCCATCAGCTTGTCCTATAATTGTTCCTCTTCTATTTTTTTGCTTAAGGTGTCATCCCATTTCTTCTCTAAGTATTCCTAAGGTATCGAGAACTTGGTAAGCTTCTTCCAATAACTGAACATGCATATCTAGTTCTATTTAGACAGGTTGTTCTACATAGATATTACATCCTAAAAAACCAGATATGCATGAAGATCGTAATTTTTTCCCTATTACTCATACATTGAGAATGGCTCAAGTGGCCATAAGCCCAGGGAAAATACCAGTGATAATCCTATAAATGGACATCATATGCAATAATGTGGAATTGAGTATTAAATTGAAACTCTATGACTGAAGATGGAATATCGCACCATAATGTTTGGTGGCGTAAGTTACTTATTTTAGGTAGGTGGGGTGTGGGTCGGGTTAAAAATAGCAGGCATTATAAGGTCCTTTCACATTATAGGCTTTGAATGAAAGGCATTTGAGGTAGTGAGTGGTACCCAAATTTGGGTTGGCCGTGGCAGTGAGTGGTAATTTAGGATTTATCAAACAAATTGACCTTCCCCTGAGATGGATGTTTTACAAGTGGTTGAAAAACACATTGTTGATGATTCTTTTCTCTCCATTCATGAATTATAGGTTTCCTTGCAAAACATAATCAATTGCCTTTAAATCTTCTAAAAATATTTAGGGTTCAAGATTTAGTGGGTCAAATCCCAATGTTGTGGGACAAACATTAAAATTGAGAATAATTAAGAAAATTAGCCCATAAGCATAGAAAAATGCATCCATGATGCAACAATAAGTCATAATTCCAAGGAATGAGAATACATGGAAACATCAATGGAAATAAGGTCATTAAGACATGATGTAACCTTATTTTTTTCCATTAATGCATTTTTACCTCTGCAAGAATTTTTTTACCACACATAACCTTTCAAAACCCCAAAAATAAAATGAAGAGGGAGAAAAACGGTTGCTTCATTGGAATCATCTTAGTCTTTCCTATTAATGGTTGTTGGTCTTTCATCCTCTTGTAGAATCACCTCTTCTTGCTATTTTCTCATGTTAAATGTATTAAGGATGCAAATTGAGCTTCTCCCTTCTTTGAGCTCCCTGATATAAAATAAAGTTGTGAAACATTCAATGAGATTCATCACTAAAAACTACAAATAATCCAATATAATACATAAAAATACACAACCAAGAGCATTGGTGTGACTAGAGCAAAGTGGAGCACTAATTTCAGACCAAAGGTAAATAATTTAAACATACCATGATAAAAATACAAACAATCTGTGACTAGTGCAACAAAAAGACTAACATAGCACCAATTAATTGAGATCAAAGTGGAGCATTAATGCACCCAGACCACAATCAAGCACCCATGTGACCATACCAAAGTGGATCCCCCATGCCCTTCTTGGGTTGTTTATCCTTCATGATGCATATGTCATGGAGCATTGTTGTGCAATTGTATTAAGAGCATCAATGCATCCAAATTAAAGTGGAGTAACGATGGTCTTATACCAAAGAGGAGCATCAATCTCTTTTAATAATGGGTCACCACCCCTATGGTGCATCATTGTATTAAGATCACTGTTAAACAAAGTGGATCATTGAAGTCTTTTGGGGCGTCCCTTCAATGCACACCAATCATGGAGCATTGGTGTGACATTCTATTAGACGATTAGTGCACACATACCAAAGTGAAACATTAATGACTTTTTTCAGTCATTGCCCCTTTGGTGCACATTGGTCATGGAGCAATGTTAATAATGTCATTGTATGAAGAGCACCAATGCATCGCAGTGAATTCTACGCCATGACCCAATTTCCACACAAACCTTTGTTGGCAAACTTTACAAAAACCTTCCATTACAAACCTCTGCAAGTCCATATTATCTTAGAAAATCGACATGTAAACACCTTTATGATTTTTTTTCCTAGAACTATTAAATAGAGAGTCTAAGCTTTGAAACCACTTATCACCAATCCAATAGGATTGATTGTTGTCACACTATCTTTCATTATTTTAGAAATTGGTTAGAAAACACAACTTGCTTGATGCCAAAGTAAATCAACAACCTTATTGCAATGAATAATGTGATACGAAAATTGTTGCAACAAGGATACTTGTGTAATAATGTGATTCGAGGATGTTTTGGTGAGGGGTGGCATCAGAAACTATTGATCTAAACAACATAGAGTAATACTAACACACTCATATTATTGGCTCAATTTCAAACCAGGACCTACATTGGTTTCCAACAAAGGGAGCTTGCTATAGTTTAAGCATTGGCATTTTCAATCTTCGTGAAGGGGAAGGTCTCACATGAAGTGTTATCAAAACTTATATTTGTATGGGGTTCATCTAGAGTTATTGGGATCAACCATATTTATGTTGCAACCCATATATAAATAACAACCAATACACAAGTTCATTGCCATTAATCCATGCCCATTTTAGGTTAAACTAAGAATTAAACATGATCAGAGTATGGATCCACACAATAGCACAAGGGCACAATGATTATACCTATAGATTACTACCATTCACCGTGATAGATTGCTACACTCTAAATCCTTGAGTATGAGTGACATAAACCAATGTAAGTGTGGAAGATATGCACATATGTCAGCTCTGCAAATGAGGCTTGATATCACTATCCACATAGTTTCCTTGCTGAATGACACATTTAATAATGCAATGATGAATCTACCCATATACTAGGGAAGACTGGAGGAAATGGTGTGTATCACATATGCTAGGCTAGATCTGATGCTGGTTGGTAAATCCACATGGATACTCCTTGGCATCTAATTTCATACATAGTTTCCAAGAAGTTGTGTCTCTCCTCTCTCCAAATGATGCATATTTTATTAGTTGTCTAATATTAATTTTTCATGTCAGTTTGGAGCTTTTGGTACATCCTTTCTTTCATGTCAATTGGATCTTTTCATACGTCATTTCATTCAATTGAGTAGCCAAAGGATTGAGTGGGAAATGCATTAAATTATCATCTTGTGTAGCAGTCTTGTATGTTTGACCTGCCATTATTTCTTCGAGTGAGGAGCTCTAAAAGATATAAATACATCTTGATAACCCCACTCACTCTGCAACAAGACATATCGATTCACCTATATTGATGGCCCAATCATGGAGATCATATTTCATTCTTCCTATCGCATCTCTATCAAATTGAGAAAGTCCCTGCTAAGAATGAAGGTGTACCAAGTTTCATGAAGCCCATGAATCCAAGGGGATTTGGTTCAGATGGAATAAAGACCAAAGAGGCACCAACTGCATACATGTACTCACTGAATCTATACCGGTAGTTGTGGAATACCGCCTCTTCATATCAACATCAAATCGTTTTATTGCAAAGGAGACCACTCACAACTGAAAGACCGCAATCAAAACCAACTCAACTGTTGCATGCAATTCAAACTGAGCTTAAGGGTACTTGTCCTTTCTTCTTTCCTCTCTTGCAAGTCTAATTAATTTTTTGTTTCATGTCAAGGACTTGGGGGCCTAATGGTGGGGCAAGGTGATTTTCACCCAACCCACTAGGGATCAAACCCCAATGAGACATGTCCTGTTGTGATAAGGCTCAAAGGGTAGCTGACCCCTTGGATAGATATCCACCTCAGTGGGAGTCAGAACGTCTCGGCCTTTGCTGAGTCAAAATTTATTGGTATACCTATCTTGTGGGTTGTTAGATATACTCTTAGGGTTATAGTTGCAATCGACGGATTTGAACCTGTCGAAACGTCTCAGCCTTTGTTGAGTCAAAATTTATTGGTATACCTAGCTTGTGGGTTGTTGGATATACTCTTGGGGTTATAGTGGCAACCGAAATATTTGATCCTGGGTCTTGCCAGGTGATCCCGACGAGTTACCCATTCCCCATAGTCAAAAAAATATTTTTTTTATTTCATACTTGCAAAAAAAAAAAAAAAAAACCCAATAAAATCAAAATCAAAATCAATGGAAGGGAAGAGAAATGTCTAGACACATTTATTTGAGAAGAAATTTGAATTTAGTCTTTAACTCCCCCAATTTGTTTTATTTTTATTTTTTTAAATAATATTTTACCTTTTTTTGAAAATATACTATACGCGGAAGGGGATTTTATTTTGGGTTATTGGCTGAGTTATCAAATATGCTTGTAAAATGAAAAAACAGTAGAGGTCAAGAATGAATGCTTAGTATAAGATATCTGTACAAAAAATTGGTTAGAAGAACACAACCCACTGTTGAATTGAAAAGCCTTCATGCCTCCATTTAAGGATAGCGAGGAAAGAGGAACGCTTGCTTAAACGAGATCATTTCTTTGCCCCATTCCAACTTCTCCTAAAAATAACCAGGCTCTCTCCTGCTTGATTTGAGATGCTCAACAACAACCATTCTCAAAGGTTGGTATCATTTGCTCAAGGGTACTAGGAATGCAGTCAATGAAAACAAAATGTAATAGAACCATGGATTTTTGGTGCAGGCACTTGAAAAAAATTAGCAATTTCACTTTAAATGGCAGGTCTTTCCAAATGGCATATTCATTGGTGGACTCAAATTCTATTATTAAGTTGGATTGAACCACTGGACTCAACCTAGTAGGAGTTACAGTCTGTCGATTTCAATTGTGGAAGGAAACTATACTATTGTGTACGTAGCTAGGGTTTTCAGGAAGGAAAACTAGCTTGATACATCATCTTAATAGAGCCAAAATAAGTCTAAACCAACACTGCTCTAGAGACGTCCATGTTATGGTATTTTATTGCACTTGGCCACCACAACGACTTGGTAATTTCCCACTATTTCATCCAGCGAGTTCTGTAGGTTCTGTGAACAAATTCTATTCACCTCAAAAGGCATTCAAGTCACCAACTAGGAAAAGAGGTAATATACAGATCTCAAAATCCTCTACGAATTCTTCTTAGTTTAAATATGACAGTCAATGGATTTTAACATAATTGGGCTTATCAATATAAAAGGAAGGGATTAACAGTAGTCTTGGTCACTGGATATTACAATGATAAATTATTAGTTTGTCATTGTAATAGCTTGTTAACTTGACAGACTATAGTTATACTTTGGGGTCTATTTTTTGAAACTGAATATACATTCTATCTCGAGATACTGGTAGGAACAGTTTTAACTTTTATTCAAAACATCTGATGGCTAAGCCATTCTCTTCATCTGAAATCCCAGTAAAGTTGTTGATAATTTAGTAATTTGCATTTTCAACCGTTCACCTTTTTTTAGGTCGTATGTAAAGAATTTTGTATCGACTTAAATAGAGAAAAATACATAATCATATACTTAGGTCTGTGTTTCGACAATGGTGGCTTCAGAGATTCATCAACATACATATGAGATACATAGATAACAATGAATTCTATTTACAAAGGATTGACACATCTAGGGACTTGAAAATCATATTATTATTATAGTTCATTCACATATACTGACAACCAATTTAATACATAAAATTGGGGAAAGAAAATTAAAACATGGACTGACTTCACTGTAATTGAAATAGCACGCATCTGCATAACATATTTTATTTTGAACTTGGTTCTTTGGCAGGGTCTGAATCAGATGCCAAGATGCCTCGTACACATCATAATGACAATAAATTATTTTGACATCCAATTGCATGATTAACCTGGTTCAAAGATGAATTTTTATCATTGCTTATCAAATCAATTAGACTGTCTCTGATAATTATTAGGAACTTCTTATGGCCATAATCCTTCAACTATTTATATACTGCACCATGGGTATTACTTATAAAACCCATATTAGCCAATTCATTCGCAACCATATTAGCTTTGTCTCTGAATCCAGTTCAATATTTTGTTGTCCCAAACATGTTTATCATTTACTTAATCTAAATTGAGGAAAAAATTTATGTTCAAATTTTTGTTGCGCTTGAAATATTTATCATTTATAGAATCTGGGTTAAGGAAAACTGCCAAAGGTTCTCAGGATTATACCTTGTAGGTCAATTTAATGGCACAGTGATTGAAACCTTTGCACAATGCACATGCTTTTATAATACCAGCTGTCTAATTTAATCTTTTTCTTCCTGGTCCATGTTGTGCCTTGAATCCTTTTCTCTGGGCTTTTCTATCCAATAAAGGAATCAGAGTCTGCTTTTCAGAAGTCACAGCTATCACTTGCTCTATATAGGAAACGCAAGGAGATAAAAAAGCTCAGAAAACAACCCATGAATAGGAAGTAGGCGTAAAAAACCCAACTGTATGGATAGGAAGTACGCATAAAAAAAGTTAAAACACAAAGTATGACCCTAAAATTTGGTGAAGAGATGTGAAGTAGCTTAGGGTGTGGTGTTTCTTAGACCCAAGGTGCAAAGAATCTAGGTTGTTTCTTAATGGATAATGCATTTCTTGATTGACCACTATGTTGTAGTTTGCCCATTCTTATGTGACAAATCCTGCTCATAATGTCTCATGGATACAGTGGAAAAGTGAAGTTATTTGTTTATCCCCTAATCGGACAAATGAGGGACCTCAACTGCTAGAATTTTTTGTTGGTGTTGAATAAGAGAGCTATGCACCTCATGTCTAGATGATAGGAGAAAGCAACAAGCTACTTATATGGGCTGCAGAAGAGAATCTATGTTTCCTTATTGTGGGAAAGGGGCCGAAGAAAGGTGAACATGTCTCAATCTTGAGAGAATCTATTCACATTTTTTCTAGACCAGGAATTTGGTGTTTTCACTGCTCTAAACCAACAATAATTTAATGGTTCCTAACCTTAGATTAGCTAGAACAATGATTATACTAGCACTAATCTGCTCATACAATTTCATTGCCTTGAATAATGGCTGTCTTTAAAATTTTAACTAGAATATTTGATACCTGACAGTTTGTGTTTGCAAATAGTTGAACAAAAGTGTCTTTGTTGTCATTGATGATGCATGGTGCCCAGATCATCTGTATTTAGGAATAACTCTTGATTGCTTATTTAAGAATCTGAACTTTTCCAAGTATTTGAAAACCCGAAGCCATAGAACCTTCAGAAGGCTTCTATCTGTAGAAAACTTGGAACTATTCCAGAAGAAGAATCCTCCTGTTCAAAACCTTTAACAAATGCAGGAAACTTCAATCCATATTTTAGATCAAGTCTATCCATTACCTGGCATAAAACTCTTTTAAATCCTGAATACAGCGATTGAAACCTTTGCACAATGCACATGTTTTTATAATACCAAGCTATCCAATTTCCTCTTTTCTTCCCGATCCATGATGTGTCTTGAATCCTTTTCTCTAGGCTTTTCTATCCAAGAAAGGAAACAGAGTCTACTTCCAGAACTCAGAGCTATCACTTGCTCTATAGAGGCAAGGAAAGGAGATAACAAATGCTCAGAAAACAACCCATGAATAGGAAGTATGCGTAAAAAACCCAACTGTATGGATAGGAAGTATGCGTATAAAAACACAAAGGTTGACCCTAAAAGTGGGTGAAGAGATGTGAAGTAGCTTAGGGTGTGGTGTTTCTTAGACCCAAAATGCAAAGAATCTAAGAGTATAGTTTTCATTAGATTGGAGAAAACACCCTAGGCTACGGATATCATTGGAAAATTAATGTGGCCAGTATGAGAAAGGTTATCACTACACCAATAAGTGGTTTGTCTTTGCAGTGTCATGCACGGTTAGTTAGTTGGTACCAAGAATGGGAAGATCAAATAGGTACTTAATTGATACTAGTAAACCAGATAGAACCTATTCAATTATATTGTCACCAGACCTGCTTGATATTTTATCTATAAAGGGAACCTAAGGTTGATGGCAATTAACATTGTTGATCAGACTTGTCTGAAGCTACCTGATCACAGGCAGTTTCTTCTATGGTCACCCATTATGAGGTATTTTCAGTGTTTATCCATTAACATGTGATATCTTTACAAATAAGTAATGGTAATTTTATGGCCTTCCACAACCACTTGATATTGCTAATACCAGAATGATGGTTTAGGTGTATATGGTGTTGTCAGGTTTGAGAGAAAGGATATTGAAGAGACTAAAGTTCTTAGGTCAGCTATTAATATGGTGATTTGCATAAATGGTTGGAACCTAGAAAGAATAGTGGAAGAGACATGAGAAATTAGCCACAAGCATGTTGGAATTTGCATTGACAGAAACTTGAATCAACATATGCCCAGCTTTCAAACTGTCATTTGTCAATATAAGAAGACATGCCATTCTCAGTGACTTTTCAAATAGAGGAATACTTACCATCAAACAATGGAATATCTAAGAGGTGAGATCAAGGCTACAATATGTCTATGCTACCATCCAAGGCCATGAAAGAGAGGATTATTTTGGTAATATACTGATCTGCACAAGGAAAACCAAGTCTATGAGGTAATGTTTTCTATCAAGATCACACTCCTTGGCCAAGTCAATTAAAACAAGGGTTACTTAATGGATAATGCATTTATTGATTGACCGCTATGTTGTAGTTTTCCCATTCTTAAGTGATAGTGCCTACTCACAATGTCTCATGGATACGGTGGAAAAGTGAAGTGATTTGTTTATCCCCTGATTGGACAGCTGAGGGACCTCAAATGCTAGAAGTTTGTGTTGGTGTTGAATAAGAGAGATACGCACCTCATGTCTAGATGATAGGAGAAAGCAATAAGCTAGTTATGTGGTCTGAAGAAGAGAATCTATGTTTCCTCATTGTGGGGAGGGGAGCGAAGAAAGGTGAACATGTCTCAAGCTTGAGAGAATCTACTCACATTTGTTTTAGACTACAGACTTGGTTTTTTCACTGCTCTGAACCAACAATAATTTAATGGTTCCTAACCTTAGATTATCTAGAACAACGATTATCCTAGCACTAATCTACTCATACAATTTCACTACCTTGAATTCTAGCTGTCTTTCAAATTTTAACTAGAATATTTCTGATACCTGACAGTTTGTGTTTGCAAATAGTTGAACAAAAGTGTCTTTGTTGTCATTGATTATGCATGGTGCCTAGATCATCTGTTTTTTGGAATAACTCTTGATTTCTTATTTAAGAATCTGAAATTTTCAAAGTCTTTTAAAACCTGAAGCCATAGAACCCTTCAGAAGGCTTCTGTCTGTAGAAAACTTGTAACTATTCCAAAAGATAATCCTCCTGTTCAAAACCTTTAACAAATGCAAGTAACTTCAATCCATATTTTAGATCAAATTTTAGACTCAAATTTTAATGACACTTGATTGTTGTTTGATCCATGAAGATATTGGATAAATCCCACTAAATCTGGAACTAGTTCTTGACTGCTAATTTCATGGATTCAAATCTTGTATTGTTTTCATCAAAATAAACTATAAATAAGCTTCAATAATGATTTGATATGTTGCAGGCTAAGAAATAGTACAAACTGTTATAAAACTCGTATTTAGAGGAATCTGTCTCCTCATGACTAGGTACTTGGCATTTGTTGTCGATGCTTGTGTTTTAATCAGCCGGTGATGACTACGATCTCTATCAATAGGATGCTCATGTTGTAAATGTACTTGAAATGCACTTGTTCACATCAAGATTTGATGCCTGATTTGGTGGAATTTCAACTAATCCAAATCCTCTGTTGAACACTCTACCATCCTTAAATCTCTTTGCAACAACCCTTGATCTGGCATATTTGTCTGTCGAGTTTTGTTCTTTACTTGTTCCAACCTTGTTTGCTTGATGAGAAAAACCTGCTATGATCAAATTTAAGTAATATGCCAACTCTATGACTTTCATATTCTCTATATCATGATCAAAACTACCCCTGCAATTTTTGTATCATATGGAATTCAACCTGCTTTGGTAAATCAAAAGGAGTCTGCAATGCATAAATTCACACCTCTTGACAGTAGATTGATTTTCTACTAACTGGTTTTTCTTATTTAGTGGCATTCACCCATAGATTAGCCTCACCATTCTATCGTATAATAACATCATAGCTATCAATCACTTGAATTACCAATCCTGAAGGAAAAACTTCATTTTCCAGATGTTTGAGTGAACAGTAAGATCACTTTCTTATACACTTCTCCAACCACATTTGCATCAAACCTTTGGCCATTCATATACCAAAAGAACTGATGAACAACAATATCTTCCTTAGCTTGTTTTAGGTAGGCAAGGAACATTTTAACTGCTATTGTTGTAAAATAGAGCCCGATATGGGCATAGGGGAGCTTTGGACCAGGGGAGAAGGCTTCTACTTCTTGATGGTCAGAGATGTTACTGGAAAACAACCAATTCACGAATTCAATCAAAGTGAAAGGTCATATAAATTGGCTTAAAACATATAGAGTATAGAATGTAGGTGAAGGTGATATTCCACAATAATCTATCTTAATGCTTTCAAGAAGTTCATTTTTGAAAATTGAAAGGCACCAACAAATGAAAGTTTTGCAAGCCTCGGCAATGGTTCTACCAAATGAGTCGCCCTGCTTCAATGCTCCACCCACGGGGACTTCAGTTAGTGAACCTCTCACATAGCACGTGCGATCGTGCGATATTAAAGAATACCCTTAATTTCGAGAGATATTGACCCAAACTCTTTTTGTTTGAAACCCCCTCCCAATACTTAAAACCTCCTCCCCACCCCTTTTTATACCTCAATCCCTATAAAACACCCTACCCACCCCCACCTTAAACCCCTCATCCCCCCAATACCTGCAATATATTGGTTCGATTTTTGATAATTTTAAAACCCACAATATGAACTAACGTGATAGGATATTGGCCAAAAAGTGAAGCCCCCATGGCTCCACCTGGGTTGATTTTATGTTGGGAGGATGTAATTTCCATCAGGATGCTCAATATAGCTTTTACTTGACAAAGATGCAAAAATATCTCAAATCTAGTTTTGTCACTCTTCCTTCTCCAATTCTTGCATTTCAAACCAACGCTCTCAATATCAGGAGCTCCCATGTCTTGATTATTCCTCAAAATAGAAGAATACATCCATTTGGACATAAACATGCTTATTGCAGGATGAGCCAGAAATTGGGAAAGGGATTCGAAATACTAGAACTGTCTTTGCCTAAACGCTGCTTATCCATCGCTTCCAAGTTATATCCATCTTGATCTTTGGATAAATAATTTTGCCCAAAAAGCAATAAGCTTCTAAATCAACTCCAGTCACAAATAAAGGTTTCTGAACCCTGATCAGCTTGACAAGCCTTTTGAATCTTTGGAGACAACATAGTCATGATTATAAAAGTCAATTCCCTTGATTTGACCTAAGATTGCAAAAGAAAGTTCAACACACTAGCCACATATATTGCAATGACTGTCCATTGAGCTAACTTCAAACTTTTGGAGATTGATTCAACAACTCGAAGGCACTTTTCAAACATACAAATCACAAGGGGGATAAAATGTGGAGGTGCAAGATCTTCCTTTGAAATATGCTTAGAGAGACAAGAAAGTAGCTCATCCAGGTACTTGTATAGATTCTTTCCCACTATAGATACCACATCACATAAGAAGGCAATAACAATTGATCCCAACGAACCAAAAATATCACTGGCCAAGCTGTCTGGAGAGTGTACTTCTCATCTTTCCTTGAGGAGAACCTGTGTACTATTGGGAACAAGCAAGAAAGAAAACCACACTCCCACTTCCTCTTTATTTATATCAAAGGAAGAGGTGCTTAACATTGCTTTGTATGCTAAAATATGGGCATATTTTTGTATGTATTTCTTTGGTGAATACAACATAAACTTCAATAATGGTTGTAAATATTTGTATAGTTGTCCTATGCCAGATCCAGGACCCTCACATCCAGGAGTAGAGAAACGTATCCCTCTAGTAGATTCTAGCAATAGAGACAAAATATACTTTTGTTGGAAGGTGGATAAGAGGAATGACTCTTCTTGGAGAAGCTTGAAGGCATCAAAAGAACACTTGAAAAATGAAATTGGTTATGTCCTCTGATATAGAGCCAACACATCAAGCACCTTTGTATAAAATGTGATTTCCTTGTCTTTGTAAAAATCAACACAAGAACATATATCCTTGGTACCCCATATCTCAGCCACAATTATTAAATCATTATCGTTCGAGTAGCGCCTCCTTAAATCCTCATGAGCAAACCCTAATATCAAGCTTCATGAGGAAACCCTAATCTTGGCGCCTCCTTCTCCAAGTTCATTATGATTAGCGAGTTGTATGAACAAGTGATGAAGTGACGATACAAATGACAAGAATGGTATCTTATTTATATTATACCTCTAACTTAACTTACACGCCCACTTTACATGTGGGTCCACTTAACAACACTTACAATTAAAACTAGGGTTTGGGATGCTAACATGTAACTTTTAAATCAAATACATATTAATTACCCACATGGTACTTTATTCGAGGCTTTTTTCCTCGTTTAATGGCCATGTACTGGATCCTCAAGCATCTTCATACCTTCTATAAGAAAGGTTTTCTTAGAGCATGCCTTATCATGATGTTCTCAGGTCTTATTCATGCCTTAGTCCGCACAGGACTTAGTGTCCATTCCTTAGTCCACAAAGGACTTAGGTAAAACCACTTGATCCATCTCGTCTGGCTTGGCTATATCATGTAGCCACATGGACAAACACCTCATACTTTGGGCCCTTAAGGTCAAACACTGGCCATTCACCTCACTAGCCATATGTGTCCAACTAAGTGAATGTTCACATTCTCCCACAGTCAATTGTATGACTGATCAGGGAGATGTTTGTGTTGATTTTTCTGAGCAACATCGAGAGCCCTTCTCTTAGGAGAATGGGACCACCTGGTCTGGGACTATAGTGAAGACTCAACCCAATGTTGAGTGACCATTTTGTTGAATGGTAGATATATATTATGGGACCATGATATAGACCCATCTCTGCCGTGGGTAGACTCAACCTAGTGTTGAGTAAACATATGTTTCAGGACCATGATGTAGACCCGTCTAGTACTGGTAGACTCAGCTTAGTTTTGAGTAGCCATTCTCTTGGAGAACGAAGTCACTGTAATCCCTAGACTAGGTCTAGACATGTGTGGCATTCTGACCCTTGATATACGGACTTGGTGTACTTCTCCAAGGATTGGCTACCCTTGGCTAAGTTACCCTAGTAACAGATCTAGGTGTCACATAGAGTGTGAGATAAAAGCATTAGTAACTCTCTTGGTTTATGATGATGTACTTTTGGAATAAAAAAGGACCACAAGGGAACTTGGAAAAAATCCAAAGTCAAAAGTCAAAATAAATTAAGACTTTTGTATCACATGAAAAGGACCACAGGTGGAAGTCAAAAATAAATAATGACTTTTGGTAAAAGTCAAAGATAAATTAAAAGGATTTTGGTAAGAAGGTAAAAGTGAAATTAGGAAAAGATTAAAAGATTATTATTTTTATCTTTCCTAATTTTGGTCCACTAAATAGGTGAATGAAGGCTATATAAGAAGATCAAGTCTTCTCATTATTACATACACAAGTTTGCTCTAATAGGTGAAGCTATTATTTTTGTTGAAGAAGATTTTTGCCTCATCCTAGGGCATCCTCAGCAAACCCTCAGCTAGGGTTTTTATCAGCATTCTTCCTCTCAGACTTTTTGTGGAAGCTATTCTTTTTTTCCTAGAATTTAAGACAAAGTTCAGGCAGCTCTCTTCCCTTCCGTACACCTCCAGGAAGTAAGGAAAAATTCAGAAAACCCCCATCTTTTCTCACGGGCTGAATGTCTTTTGTTTTTGGGCAAGGGCACTGCCCTCTTCTTTTCTGGGAAGCCCTATAGGCACCCTTGGGCAGCCTCTAACAGGCTTACTTGTGAGGTTTTGGCCCACAACCAACCCTCTGGTAGCCTAAGGTAGGCCCTAACAGGGCTGTTGTAGCCACAGGCAGTGGAAATAGTCCACGGGCAGCAGCTGGGTAGAGGGAGCAGTCCACGGGTAATAGTCGGGGCAGAGAGCAGACCGCGGGAAACAGGGAAAAAGCAGCCGGGATGTCAACAAGTAGTAGAAGGATAGATCCGTACAGCCATACAAATTTATGAAAGAAAGGTACAGACTGTCAGTGACAGTCAGATCTGACTTGGGCTTTTTCTTTTCCAGGAAGGAGAGAGAAAATCTCAGTTTGCTAAAAAAAGCTCTAAATTGGTAATTTTTGTAATTCTGGAAATTGTGGGTAAAATTATCAGTCTGATTTTTTCTAATAAATTTTACAATTACTAAGGCATCTCATTTACGAGATGAGCTACTAATGCTCTTGGGGTTTTTGTCCTTTGAAGGTTTCCCGAGTGAAAAATCTTATGTCCATTGTGTTGATGCACTGCACTGCTGAATTGTTTAAGTTGATCTGCAAATTTTTTTAAAGTTATATGCTAATGCTAAAATTCAACATGGTATCAGAGCTTAGCATGTGAAGGGACACTACTGTTGTTTTTCACTAGATCTTGGAATAAGATTTGTAGATCTAACATTTGGATAAGTGACAGAGATGGCCATCAATGGTTTCAAACCAGAATAGAAGCTCTATGGTTCAGCCAACTTCAATTCCTGGAAGGCCAGGTTAACAACCATTCTAGATGAGAATGACTTGGATGACATTGTTCTTAATGTCATAGAAGAGCCAACTACAAATGCTGGTAGGCTTGCTTACAAGAGGAAGAAAAGGTAAGGCGAGAAGAGTCATTTATGATTCTATCATAGAGGAATTGATGCCTAACATCACATCTTTCAATATTGCTAAATAATGCTATGATACTTTGGTCAACCTATATGAAAATAAGGCTCCTAGTTAAAAGAGAGTCTTGAAGAATATGCTACAAACTTTGAAGCTGAACAAAGATGAAAGCGTTGGTTCCTTCTTCAATAAGATTAAATAGGTAAGAGATCAACTCATTGCTATTGGTGGTATTACCATTGATGATGATGACCTTGTGCAAATAGTGGTTGATGGTCTCCCAAGCTTTTGGGAAACCTTCATGACATCCGTCTGTGGACGAGAGAATCAACCAACCTTTGAAAGGATTTGGCATGATTGCATAGAAGAAGAATGAAGGAACTCTGGCAAGGTAACCAAGGAAAACAACCTTGCACTTGCAGCAAAGACAAAGAAGTTCAAGAAAGCCCTTCCCTCAGCAAAATAAGGGTAAGAAACCTAAGGGTAAGTTCTTTGACATGTCTAATATTGAATGCTATACTTGTCACAAGTTTGGACATTATGCTAGAGATGCTATGATTGAAGAGTATAATTCAATCATGAGAAATGGTGTTTGGGAAGTTGTTCCCAGACCTGCAGGAAAGTCAGTAGTGACTTCCAGATGGCTTTATAAGATCAAGCATGCTGCAGATGGCGGTGTCAAAAAGTATAAATCCAGATTCGTAGTTCATGGCTTCACTCAGAAAGAAGGCATTGGATATGACTAGAAATTTTCTCCTATTTCCAGGTACACTACCATCATAACCATCATTTCACCAACTACAGTTTTCAGATGGAAGTTACATCAGATGGATGTAAAGACAACCTTTCTCAATGGTAAGATTGAGGAAGAAGTTTATATTAAACAACCTGAAGGCTTTGTTACTCATGGGAAGAAGACCCATGTATGTAAATTGAAGAAAGCCTTGTATGGACTGAAACAGGCTCTAAGAGTTCGGTATGCTAGGATGGATGGATTTCTCCATAGCTTGGGGTTTTCCAAAAGTACAGCTGATTCTAACTTGTACTTTAAAGTTGTTCATAATCATGTCTTGATACTTTTTCTATATGTATATGACTTTTTTTTTACAGGTGACAAACAATTGATACACCAGTGTAAGAGGGAGCTTACCTATGAATTCGATATGAAAGATCTCGAATTGATGCATTAATTCCTTGACTTAGAAGTCTGGCAAAATCTAGGTGAGATCTTCCTGACACAAGGAAAGTGTGCAGTGGACATCTGGCAGAGATTTGGGATGCAGGACTACAAGTCCATGAGCGTACCAATGGCTACCAACTTGAAAAAGTTGTGGGACTCAGCCTCTAGTTCACAAAGTGTGGACTCTACTCTCTACAGACAGCTCATTGGTTTCCTGATGTATCTCATGCATACAAGACCAGACATATGCTACACAGTGAATGCACTGAGTCAGTTTGTGTCAGATCCGAAGATTGGATTTGGCTTCTAGTAATGATTGGATTTGGCTTCTAGTAATGATTGGTGACCTGGGGGGAGTAGGTTTACTTGTGTTATTACTTGACATGTTTTACAATTGTCCTCCTTCTAGTGCCATTTTTTGATGGCCCATGCTTGTAGGTTGCTTGATAATATACAGGCAATCAACACAAGAAAATAGTCCAACCAGAAAGGCTTCAAATCGATCCCACACAGAGATGATTCTATCCCTGAGTTGTTTGGGATGACTAGATCCTATGGATACAAGGCCTCCACTGGCATAATGGTTTTTAGATCTAAGAGATCTACTCCTTCTTTAAGGAATATCCGAGAAAGGTTTGAAGTAATTGGATTCTAGACTAAACTATATGAGGAAACTAAGACAGTGATTATGGGAGGTTTTAGGCAGGGCAATTATGATATATAATTGATAACAAGGAAATAATTACTCAATGTATAAAAATATAAATCAACTTTACTTCCTTAAATCAATTTTAAATAAAACTCAACAATGACAATTGCAATGCTTTATCCAAAGTATAATATGTGTAAAATTGTCCTATCAAATAATACCAATTGACAAATTAGTATCAGGGATCAATAACTATTCATTAGTTGCATAAAAGAGTATGTGAATTAAATAAACACATTTAGTCAATGCACATTTATTATGTTAATATTGTAATGAAACATCATACATAAATCAACACATTCAATACATGAGAAACCTATGATCATTACGCCAAAAGGATAGAAGAATGATTGAAATTCATGAAACAAATTCAATGAATAACCATAGAGCATAACATAAATAACAATGTAATTTTATTAAATTGAAAAAAATTACAACATTTCCAAAATTGCAGAGATTTCCGGATATGTCTTTGGTAGTCTCTTCTCCTGTGGTTCTCCTAGGCTTAATCCTGCGAGTCCCTTTCTTGGGAGGTACTCTTCCCCTTAAATAATATTACAAAATTGTACAAAGAAAAGACACTTCCTAAGATGTGGAATTATAAAATATTTAGTTTCATGGTTTCCGAAGGGAAGAATGCCACTTCGAAATGCATCCATCAAATCTTGGATGTCCCTAAATTGAGCATGCTCTAAATGCAATTCCGCTTTACAAATTAGGGAAGCAATCTCCTTTTTCTTGATCTTTGCCCATTCTTTGAGGAAAATATCAATCCTCATCATTGAAGAGAGAGGTTTCTCGATCCACTGCTTGATTTCATCCATGGTAATTTGAGTGATCTCCAATATCTGCTCCTTGACTTTAGCGAAGTCACTCTCAATTTGATCCAATTTTAATTTCAGAGGCATAGCCTCATCAATAGGATCTAATAATGGTAGATCGAGATAACCGAGAAATGTCTCTGAAGCAAACCACCTCCTTTTGCAGGCCACCTATCCATATTTAATGATGGACTCCACCAGGTCACATATATTCTCTAATGTCTCATCCAATACCTCGATTTTATTAAGATTGAGCTTATCTAAGATTGGAAGACCGTCTATTATTTCTTTGATGTACTTCTGCGAGTCTATGATGTTGTCATAAGATCTGGTTGCATCCTTTCTCCTTCTGTTATGATCATGGAGAACATCTGATTAGTGTTCAAATGCATTATACAATTCCTACATCTCATTAAATCCTTTAAACATATTAACCACCCCTTGATAATACTCATCATGTATTATGCAGGCTAATTGTTTAAATTCTTCTCCTGTGAATTTGGAGAAAGAAGAGGTGGTAGATGCAAGTTGAAGATCTTTGAGTTGTCGCTCAAAGATATAAATATTATCAGCTTGTTGCTTATTCAGGTGATCTTCCCTCTCAAGTTGCTTCTTGAAATAGTCATTCTGTCCTTGAATTTGTCTTAGCTTCTCATCATATTCATTCTTTAGATGTTGGATTTCTTGTCTATGTTGAGCCTCAACCTGTGCTTGGTCATGTTTGTACCTTTGTAGTTCTTGCTCCTTTTCTTCCAACTCTTTATTCAGTTGAGACATTGAATCAAATTTTTCTCTAGCAAAATCTCCCATAGAGGCTGTTATGTCGAGGGATTCTTGTTTGGTATTAGAGGAATCCCTTTTCCAAATGATATGATTTGGGATTGACCCCTGCTTGAAGGTTCCTTCCTTTGACCTTTTAGATCCATTTTTCACCACATATTTCTCTTTCCTACTCCATATTAATCTCACACAGTGATCTAGGGACTAAACACAAGTCTCATCAAAGATTAATAACAATAAGTCATGAAAATGGTGTAATTGTGCTACAAAATGAGTAGTCGCTCTCTATATTCACACAAAGAATGAGTAATAAAATACAATGATCATGCTGCAAGCATGGATGACAAAGCAATTCAAATTCCCAAGGAGTTCATTCGAATTGAATGAGTGAGTCTAGCTTAATTGAATGTAAGCCACAGTCAACACTCAAGTTAACCACTGATCAAAACCCTAATTGACTCAACTGAGCTCTAACTAAAGTCAAAGTGAAATAAATGACTGAGTCTAACTGAAAGTAGGTCAGGCACATGTCACAGCAATCCAACCATCAAGTGGTAGTGCATCAATGACTCCAATGAACCCCGATGAGGTTAACTGAAGTGTAACTGAACATCAGAAGTGGTTGGAGGCACCCCTATTGACTCCAGTTCATTAAATAATAAATTTAATGATGGAGGGCACCTTCACTGCTCTGTTTAACTTACTGTAACCATCAATTTGTAGTATGGGGCATTAATGACACTCGAATCACCCCCAGAGTGCTCCAGTTAGCCTCCCCGAATGTAGGAGAAGGCTAAGTTAGCCTCCTTAACTGAAGATAGGCGTGGGTGTGATCTAGTTGATGTCATCTAGTGCTCCTCTGATGTCAATTAAGTCAATAATACTTAGGATAGTGGTTTAACTAGGCCAAATTGACCAAAATGAGTGTGTAAGGTGGTAAATGTCTCCAACACCCCACCTTAAGCTATACTTAGGAGGAGTTAGAAAACATAAAAATGCTAGGGCCCCGGAAACTATGGCCATAGGTCACTATGTACAATATTGAAACTGAAACAATGCTCAAAAACAAACTAAGTGAGGAAAAGAGGGAAAACCCAGTGGGAAAAAACCCCCCTCAAGCTGAACACTGAAAGTAGTATGATCACCCTGATGGACTCACCCCCAATAGTGAATGGAGGTAAGTGAACTTCTTTTCTAAAAATCTCTTGGTGAATATGTCTGCAATTTTCTCATCAGTCGGGAAGTATTGCAGAATGACGGTCCTGTCATGCACTAGCTCCCTGATATAGTGCATGTGGATATCTACATGCTTGGTCCTCTACCTGGTAAATGGATATGTGGATATCTTAATAGCACTTTTATTGTCAGAAAAGAGGACAATGGACAAAGTACTACCAAGATCAAACTTTGAAAGAATGCCTTGCAACCAAACTGCTTGGATGCAAGTATTCACTGCTCCTCGATACTCGGTCTCTGCTGAAGATAATGCTATGGCAGCCTAATTTTTTCTAGACCAGAAAATGGGGCCACCACCAAACATGAATACATATCCAGAAGTAGACTTTCGATCAATAGAATCACCCGCCCAATCGGAATCTGTGTATCCAACCAGCTCTAGCTCGGAGTCTATATCATAGTGAATGTTGTAGGTCCTGGTTCCCTGAATATATTGGAGGATCCTCTTGGCTTCCTTCAAATGAATATCATGAGGCTGCTGCATGTATCTTGATACAGCATTCACACCATAACAAATATCATGACGAGAATGTGTCAAGTACAACAAGCTACCAATCAGTTGTCGATAGATAGTGCAGTCCATGGGAGGTGTTCTTTTTCCTTCTTCAAGGATGATCCCTGAAAGGAAAGGGAATGGTGCAGGCATACATTCAGCCATGTTAAAATTGAATAATATGTATGATATGTATTTGTACTGAGTGACCATATCATAATTTTGCTCAATTTCGAGCCCCAAAATTGTTTTTAAGAGCCCCAAATCGCTCATTTCAAATGCATTGTGGAGAGCAGTTTTGATGGATGAAATGGAAGCATTTGTGCTACCTGTGATTAGTAAGTCATCAACATATAAAACAATAATAATCAAATGACCATCAAATTACTGTATGTACACATTTGGATCTGATCTACACCTTTGAAATTTTTGCGAGAGAAGGAAGGCATCCATCTTGGAATACCACTCTCTTGGGGCCTGTTTTAACCCATATAGTGACTTCTTTAGCTTGCAAACCAAAGATGTATCAGAGATGTAGCCCTTAGGCTGCTTCATGTATATCTCCTCATGAATATCTCCATGCAGAAAGGCTGACTTAACATCCATATGATGTACTTCCCAGTGCTTAGATGCTGAAATTGCCAAAACTAGGCGGATGGAGTCCATTTTTGCAACCGGTGCAAAGGTATCATGGTAGTCCACACCTTGGATCTGAGAGAAACCTTTTTCCACCAGACTTGCCTTATATTTTTAGGTGATTCCATCAGCAGCGACCTTGGTCTGAAACACCCACTTGCATCGAACCAATTTCCTTCTCGGAGGAAGAGAAACTAGCTCCCAAGTAGTGTTTTTCTGAAGAGAATTCATCTCTTCATCCATGGCAACTTGCCATATTGGATCCTTACAAGCATGGTAGTAGGATTTTGGGTCCAAAATAATCATCAAATAACAAGTTTCAGAAAGCAAATTATCAGGACAAGAGAGCACAATACCTGCTCTTTGGAAATCAAACCGGGTTCTCCTTGGATCATCCAAATTTCCAATGTTATCTCCTGTGGAGGAGAGTGTCTGTCGGGCCCATGTGGGAAGATGATTTTGTACTTCAGGTTGTAATTTATCATATTATGTTTTATGTACACTGATATTATAAATCAGAGGATCTAAATCAGGGTCATCACCCCCAATTTCATGATCCAAATATTCAGTAGAATAGGAAGGAAATTCAGCAGTTTTCTCCTTCCCTAGTTCCACCTCCTGAAGAGGCTCATCAAACTTGACACTTCTCTCGATGATGATATATTTTGTTTTTATATCCAAAAGCTTGAAACCTTTTGATTCATCAGGATACCCAATAAACAGACATTCTATGCTTTGCGGTTGCAAAGCCCTTCTTTTATCAAGTGGAATCCAAGCCCATGCAGTGGACCCAAACACCCGCAGGTTCAACAAATCCAACTTGTGTCCAAAGTATGCTTCGAAAGGAGTATTCCATTTCACGGATGAGTGTGGAACTTTGTTCTAACTATATGCTACAGCATGCATGGCTTCAGCCCACAAATTTGCATCCAAATTATTTGATTCCAATATACAGGTGGTCATCTCCTTGAGAGAGCGATTCTTCCTTTCCGCTACACCGTTCTACTGGGGAGTGTAGGGAATTGAATGTTGGACCTAAATACCACTTTGAGAACATATGTGCAGAAACTCATTACTGACATACTCCCCGCCATTATCAGATATCAAGATCTTGATATTAGTACCAGAGGCATTCTCGATCAAGGCCTTTAGTTCAGTGAATTTTTCACATACTTCGGACTTCTTTTTGAGAAAGAAAACCCATGTATACCTTGAAAAATCATCAATAAAAGTCAGAAGATACCTTGATCCATTCATGGATGTGACAGGAATAGGACCACTGATATCAGAATGTATCATCCCCAATATGCATGTAGCTCGATTTTCCTTCCCCCGATCATACTTGTGCTCAGGGCGTTTTCCAACCACACAGCCCTTGCAAATTCCAGTGGTTGCCTTGATGACTGGGAGGCCTTCAACCATGGATTTTTTCTGTAATTGTTGCAAATATTTGAAATTTAGATGGCCAAACCTTTCATTCCACAACCTACTAACTTCATTTCCATGAGTTAGCAGTGCGATGGGCTTTACATCCGCCACAAAGTGGGAGAACTCATAGGCTTTTGCATGATGGTTTGCAAGGCCTTTAGCAATGAGTTTACTGGATGCAAGTTTTGTTATCTCAACATCATTCAGGCTCAAAGATACTCTCTTAGGCACTCCTGTATGTGTCATCTAATAGACACTAAGGAGATTTGATGCCAGAGACGGTACATACAAAACATTTGAAAAATAGCCATTCTCAAGATCAGTCGTACCTTGTCCTTCTGAAATGATGGTGGAGTCATCTCCCATGTGGATGGGGATGGATTTGCCGGTCTCCAAGGATGAAAAATGAGTCTCTTTCAGCCACCATGTGGTTCGAAGCTCCAGAATCAATTAACAGTGCTTTGGACTTTGAAGTGCTCTCCATGAGGGCATGACCTTTTTCATGCTGTGGTTCCCAATCTTGCTAATCTCTCCTCCGAAAGCTTTTCGAAAGATTGATGTGATTTCTCTCAAGGAGAGAGGTAGCTTCATCAAGCTTCTTCTTCATGCAAGCATGTTCAGGGTGGAAGCCCTTTCCATAGTATGAACACTTGACTTTTTCCTTTCCATGATGCCCTTTCCATTTGTTCTTCTTTGAGCCAGAAGACTCATCATGCTTTCAACTTTAGGCTCAGGAGCTTCGAATTTAGGTTTTGGGTTCTTCTGTTGCTTTCCTTCACCCTTCAGATCTTTCATCCCTGAGACATAGAGGGCTTGATCATGAGAGGATATGATGATCCCCATCTGGACAAGCTTATCATGTTCACTTGTTAGGGACTCAATGAAGGCATTGAGTGACGGTATCTTCCATCCAGGGGTTGTGAGCTTCCCCACACAGAATGTAGAGACAAAAATTGAATAATCAGCTCCAAGTTTAGAGAGTATGGTGAGGATGAGCTGATCATCCTCCTTCTCCACTCTTCATTGCCTCAACAGTAAGACAATGTGCTTGAACTTTGTGAAACATTCATTCAAGGTCTCAAAATTGGAAGGCTGGAGAGACATCAATTCATTTTTGAGCTAGTAAACTCTCAAATCATCCTTCTTTCCATACAGGGTTTCCAATTTGTCCCAAATTTCCTTTGGAGTCCTCAATCTGGAAAGATAGAAAAAAAGATCCCGGGAAACAGAGAGTTACAAGAATCCGAATCCTTCATCCTTCTTGTTCAAGAATCTAGATTTGTCTATTGCAGAACCAGGCTCTTCTTCAGTGTCCATGGTGACCCTATAGAGTCCTCTGGAACGTAGCTGGATCTCCATTTCTCCTTTCCATGAGTGGAAATTGAATGGAGTCAAAAGATCTACGGAAGAAGCCATCTGAATCTGCTGGAGCAAATGCTTTCACCTGTTAAAAACTTGAAAATCACAACAAAAAGGGAAATGTAAGGTCGGACATCCTACACATTTTAGGCTTTCATCACACCCAGCATAGTAAATCAAGCAAGCTTGATCAATAAGTTCTTTACTTGGGGTATTAAATGGTAAGCCTTGGCTTCTAGTACAGTGCTGGATTTTTGAGCTATTGCTCAATTTTCATGCAAGATCTGTCAAAAAACTTGTTTTTGAGAGATCTGAGCTTCGTCCCACCGTGAGCTCTAATACCATATTAATCTCACACATTGATCTAGGGACTAAAGACAAGTCTCATCAAAGATTAATAACAATAAGTCATGAAAATGGTGTAATTGTGCTACAAAATGAGTAGTCGCTCTGTATATTCACACAAAGAATGAGTAATACAATACAATGATCATGCTGCAAGCATGAATGACAAAGCAATTGGAATTCCCAAGGAGGTCATTCGAATTGAATGAGTGAGTCTAGCTTAACTGAATGTAAGCCACAGTCAACACTCAAGTTAACCACTGATCAAAACCCTAATTGACTCAACTGAGCCCTAACTGAAGTCGAAGTGTAATAAATGACTGAGTCTAACTGAAAGTAGGTCAGATACATGTCACAGCAAGCCAACCATCAAGTGGTAGTGCATCAATGACTCCAATGAACCCCGATGAGGTTAACTGAAGTGTAACTGAACATCAGAAGTGGTTGGAGGCATCCTTGTTGACTCCAGTTCATTAAATAATAAATTTAATGATGGAGGGCACCTTCACTACTCTGTTTAACTGATTGTAACCATCAGTTAGCAATATGGGGCATTAATGACACTCAGATCACCCCCGGAGTGCTCCAGTTAGCCTCCTCGAATGTAGGAGAAGGCTAAGTTAGCCTCCTTGATTGAAGGTAGGCGTGGGTGTGATCTAGCTGATGTCATCTAGTGCTCCTCTGATGTCAATTAAGTCAATAATACTTAGGATAGTGGTTTAACTAGGCCAAATTAACCAAAATAAGTGTGTAAGGTGGTAAATGTCTCCAACACTCTAGAAATACTGTTCGAGGGAGACCACTGCCTCTTCTCCAAAATTGTCCATATTATCTATTGTTGAGATGGTTCCCTCCTGAATATCTACTAAGGGTTCAGGATGGGAACTTTTAGGAATGGGGACTTCCATGCTAAGGGGTGGAATAATGGTGGAAGACGCAGGAATAATAGGTGCAAGTGATGGAGGAATGGAAGTGGGGAGAGATGTACTAGATTCAGGGGGAGAAGTTGTAGGGATGGAAGAAGTATCAAGTTGTGGAATAAAATAATGTGAGGATGTAGAAGTTGTATGAAGTCCTGATGAGGTAAAAAGAGTAGATGAAGTAAAAAGAGGAATAGAAATAGGCGCATTTTGTGATACCAAGGGCATGCCATTGGTTGCAGAAAGAATCCGAGACAAATTAATTTCGGAAAAATAATGTTGGGGAAAAAGGGAGTAAAAAATGCTCCCAAATAACTAGGTGGTTGTAGAAGATGAGGTCATCGTAGTGAAAAGATTAACAGAACAAGTGGAAGGAGTGTTTTCCTCCTCCAAATTATTGTGGATCTTGTGTACCTCAAAATTGGTTGGGGGAAATGGTTGCGCTTGTTGAATCGATTGAACATGCAGGATTTGTTGTTCAGGCTACTCCACCCTTTGAGTCACTTGTGTTAGAGGTTGAGGGATTTCTACTTGCAGTTTCACTAGTGGAATGGCCTCATGAACCTTCTGCTTCCTTGCTGGTGGTTTAGTCATAGCTGCTTGTGCTTCTACCTCTATACTAAGTTTTTCCAAATTCTTCTTGAACTCTGCTGCTCTCTGCAAGACTTCTAGTGTGGAGGAAGGTTGTGTTCTCTCAGCACCTTCGAGAACAACCTTACCTTTATCCTTTGAATTGTCAGTAGGAACAGTGGAAGAGATGGCTAATGCTTCTTTAGCATCATTTTGTGCAGTTTGTCTAATTGCATTCTCTTCCACTTTTAACAGGAGCTGTCTGAAATGTATGGAAGTGGTTTTCAACTCCTTTTGGTACTGGAACATGTGAGTCTTCTCTAGGGGAGTGGAAATACTGCTCACTACCTCTAATAAATCGATGGCCCCTCTGTATATAGAATCATCGGGGAGTTCCTTATGGGAATATGCAATTTTAGTGTGCTCTTACACAAAATGATTTGCCAATAATTCCTTGGGGTCATGCATCCTTTTGGGCGCCTCCCCTAGGTTCATTTCTGCTATGGCTTTGCCCAAGAAAGCAGCATGGGTGGAATTTCACAAAGTGAAAACTACCAAGTTCAAAGGAAACTTGGGCCAACACTTCCTCTTAGCTGCTACAAGCTTGGGGAAGACCCCATCAATCATAGTATGAAATGAAATTTCATGTATTGCCATTCTGTTTAAGACTATTCTCAGTAGCAGATGAACTGTATTGCTACCCCAAATCTGAATGTAGGAAAATTATTCTCCTACATACCAATCACCCATTAAAGAAATCAATGTTCTGGCCCTCTCTGAGAAAGTGGGGGAATCTCCTATGAAAATCATTTGGTACATTGATCCTATAAAGTGGTCACAGATTTCATAAATCTGAGGAACAAAGTTGTCATCCCACATATCCGAGCAGTAAATGTGGACCGGAGGAGAAGTTCTGGTCCAACTCCATCCCATGGGCGGGAATGAATAAGTTGCATAAAAGACATCCATAACATACCTTGAAAGATAGAAAAATGGCTTCCTAGATGCCGAATTCTTCTGGTACTTTTCTATTGCTTCCTTCAGCACCACTGACAGGATCTATGCCCAATTGAAGGATTCACCTGTAATTAATATATGATGGGATATATGAGCCCATTCAGCTTTGAACTTAGTGCAGTTGGGTAATCCATACAGGCGGCAAAGCATGGATGCTAGCAGGGAAAATGGATTTCTAAACCATGAAATGGGATAGGATCTGTCTTCTTTGGGAACAAACTCTGCAGGGTTGTCCATCTAAGGTTTTATTACTTCATCGAAGTCAAACTAGGTCATGGCCGCATCGAGAAATTGGACCGTGAGGAGTTGTTGAGGAGGTTTAAGGGCATATTCTCTCGCAAATACGTCTGGGTGGAAAGAAGCTATCGGGGTTCTAGCGTGGTCGTCGAAAGACCGGTATTTAGGGTTTGCATGGTCAAGTGCACTCTTGTTTGGGTCTATGTATGGCATAAAAGGAGGTCTGGATGCAATGCAATGAAGTTGAGAATTGCTAATTTTGGCACATGCAGGCTGGTCATGAGTGATATTAGAGAAGTCGTCATTGTCAAATATGGTGTAAATTCTGGACCAGTCCAGGTGGAGGGTTTCAAACACTCGTCCACTAGTGTCAGTGAAGATGCCAACGTTTGGGTCCTTTCTCAGCTTGCTCATTCAGAGCGGTCTTGGACCTGGTATTTATGGACATCTTGGCGGACTGAGAGGTAAATTCTGATAGAAATTTGGCAACCATAATTAAAATTTACCACAGTAAAAATAACAGAAATTATCCACTAAGAGTAAGAAACTTATTGGTGGATATTTTGGAAACCAAAGAAATGGTGAGCTCAATGAGAAAATAACAGTAAAAATATCAAGCACAGCGAAAAATCGTGAGTGAGAATGGTAAAGAATTCATAAATTCAAATGAATTAAATAAGCCAAGGCTCAACGACAGAATAGATCTGGGCCATATATTTTGAGAAAATGGGTGATTAAGATTAGAGCGGGAAACTAAAAATGCGGAGATGAAATTAATAAAAACCTTCGATCTCATGATTTCCGCAATACACAATCCACATTGCGGGTTGCGGTATGCGGACAAAGATTCGTAACCAAGAAAAATCTTTTAAAGTTCCGCAATCCGCAAACGATTTGCCGGTTGAGGGCAGGAAATGTTGCAAAATTGATTTTTATTGAGTTTTTGATTTCCGCAATCCGCATTACAGATTGTGGTTTGCAGAACCCAAAAAGGAAAATTATACACAAAAATACTTTCCTCCTTCTCAATCTGCATTGTGGAATGCAGAAGGAGGAACCGAAAAGATAAGACTTTATTTTGAAAAGGATTTCTGCAATCCGCAATCTGCATTGCGGGAAATCGATTTCCAAAAAAACCCCAAAAAGGACTTCTGCAATCTGCTTTCCAGTTGCAGAAACACAAAAAATATATATATAAAAGAACAGGGCACTTCTGTAATCCGCAAAACAAAAAAAACAATGTTTTCAAGGAAATTTTATTAAAACCAAAACATAGTACTTACAGTGAAGATGATAAAATCTCCCATAATAAGATCATGGCTTTGAAAGCCGGTTTAATGAATGAATGGGGCTCCCATTTTAAGTTGTTAAAATGAGATCTGTTGCTGCCAGCAACACCTATGTATCAACAAATTTATTCAACGTTGTTGTATTTATGTTTTCGACTAATCCTCACACACATGTATAAAGTACAAGTCTGTGTTGAAATGCCATGGAAATAGAAAGTAAAGACGTCTATGTCTATCATGTTCATCCTATTATTCTCAGACACGGGAATCATACATGCAAAGGTCAGATATGTAGTATTTGAATTTAAAACCACTATGAATATTATTAACCCTAACCTATTATCCTCATGAAAGGGTTTTCCTTGTATTTTTATACATAACAATGCTCTATCACTACATTTATAGAAAATTCTTGAAAACATTGGTAGAGGGTTCTTGAAATGGCTAAAACAAAATTCTAAAATGGCTGGAAACAAAAACTACAAAGAAATAAACATTGATGGAGAATTCTTGAAATGGCTAGATATTGTAAAATGACCTACACCATAAATTATATTAAATTCTTAGTTCACACATTGAGAAATAATTCTTAAAAATATTGTCGGAGACTTCTTGAAATGGCTAGAAATTGTAAAATGGCGTGAAACAAAAATTACATTCCCAAGGTTTTCTCAAACTGGTGTTGATCCAGATCGGCTTGCCTTATAGGCTTATGAGGTGGATAATGGGATGTGTCTCATCAGTGTCTTATGCGGTGTTAGTTAATGGATTCCCAACGGATTTCTTTGCGGCAGAGCGTGGACTCAAACAAGGGTGCCCCCTGTCTCTGCTTCTGTTTTTACTGGTTATAGAAGGCCTCAGCAAATTACTTATGAAAGCCAAGGCGGATGGAAGGATTAAGGGCATTAAAATTAGCAGGGACTTCTTCCTCACACACCTAATGTTTGTTGATGACATATTGATTCTGGGAGCAGGATCAATATTTGAATGGACTATAATTTCAGGAATATTGAAAAAATTATGTGAATTCTCGGGATTATCTATCAACCATCGCAAGTCGAGGCTCCTACTCCATGAGGTAGATGATTAATTTAGGATTGCGATGGAAGATATACTAAAAATGAGATCCTTACCCATGGCGGAGGGCACGAGATACCTGGGGTTCTTTTTAAAGCTAAATGGCTATCAGGTTGGGGGACTGGTTATGGCTGCTGAAGCAATTTGACCGCAAAATAAACCATTGGAGATGGGATGGCAGAGGTGTCTTCCTGGGTGAAGATCCAATTGTTGGAGGGCCCCAAAACCATGTTTTATCTCGGGACATTCTTTATCTACTTCATTGTAAGGAATTCTTCTTTCTAAATCATATATCTCTGGAATTTCCTAGACACATGACACATCAGAGATGGATTTCAGCAGCTCAATTGGGACTTTATGGGGTGATGGCTGCTGAATGGTCGGAATATGTCAGAGGTCTTCAAAAGGGGGCTATTAGTTTAAGCATCTCTCCGGATCGTTTAGTTTGGTCCTATGATACTGTCTCAGGGGTGATTTCCGCAAAGAAGGCTTATCAACAACTCATGGAGAACTTTTCGGGAAGTAGCGAGTGGTGGTACTCGTTGTGGAATTGGAAGGCCCCTCCTCGTGTAAAAGTTTGCTGCTGCTTGGCGCTTGAAAACTGTCTACTTACGTGGGATAATCTTAACAGTAGAGGTATGATGGGCACTGGTATTTGTTTATTATGTGGTACAACTAATCAAAACATTCTTCATTTACTTGTATCCTGTAGCTTTTTCCAATCTGTTTGGAAGGTGATCGGGAAAGTCATCACTGTGGTGTCTCCGTGGAGTAGTGAATCACTATCATCATGCTTTTTAACATGGTGTAAAAACTATCCTGCCTGTGGAACACTCCCATGCTTCATTCTATGGGAACTGTGGCGGAGCAGGAATCAGTTAATTTTTTAAGGTAAGATGATAGGCCCCTGGATCATTTCTATTAGAGCTGTGAAATCATTTTAAGAATTTGCCGATGATCTATCCACTAGTGGCTGCACTCGTCGGGCCTCAAGGGTGCAAAAGTTATTTTCTCCAAAACACATTCTGGTGGGTTTTTTTGATGGGGCATCCCAGGCGTCCACCGGCCTTTGTGGCACTGGAGCTATCCTCCGGGTGACAGATCAAAGCTACTATAAGTTGTGGATGAATTGTTTTCCGGGTTCAAACACTAAGGGCGAACTACTGGGCCTGTGGATCCTACTACGATTTTCATTTGCTTGTGGCTTGGATGGCATTCACATTTACGGTGACTCTAAAGTCATCATTGACTGGGCTTTGGGAGTGCACCATATTCGTCTCCTTCACCTAGATCCATGGCTGGTTCAAGTTAGAGGCTTGATTAATTCATTCAAAAGGATATCATTCTCCCACATATTCTAGGAACAAAACTAACATGAAGAATCTTTATCTAAACTCATGTTAAAGGCAGATGATGGTTTCATCTTCTCTGAGAGATGGTTTGGGGATGGACATATCTCCCCAAGAGAGCGCATGGTTGCGTGTCTGTAGGCCTGGTTTCTTCAGTGTGTTTTGTCCCCTCTATTTCGGCGCTCATTCCTTTTGGTGGAATGTCGTCTTTCTTTCGTTCTTCGGTGCCATATTATTTTCCTCTCGATTCTCATAGATAAGTCTCGGTTGTTGTCTAAGGCCTGAGTATTTTTTTTGTCTTTTGGCTTCCTGTCAATTTTTGGACAATGAACTATCTCTCTGGGCCTCTTTTTTTGTTACTTGTTTGTACCAAAACTTACCTATATATTTATATAAAATATGCTATTTTCATTAGAAAAAAAGTTCGATATAAATTTAATACTTAGCCTTTAATTTTGCTCTTTTTACAAATGTGACTCCTCACAACTAGTCACTTAGTAATTGGCTCAGTGAAAAATAGTTTATTATTTTGATATTGATGCACCACTAAATATGTTGTCAATGTTTGACAAAATATTATGACGATTAGGATAAAATCAATTGTAACGTCGAAAATTACTTAATACTTGTGAAAACTTTGTAACGTCGCACATATGACGGAAATGATAGACTGTCGATGTTAGAAACATTTTTCGCAATTCCGACTATAATTTTTACACATCTTAAATGATTTATACGCGTTTAGGCGATAGTAATGGCCATTGACTATTCTTTCTTAGTTAACTTTTACCATAGAAAATGTCGTCGGAATTTCAACGACTGTGACTTTATAAATATTTATGCTTGACAAATATTTATGCTTGACAAATATTTTGAAAAATTTGTTATAGTTGCAATAATTTTTTTTGGTCTATCAGCTACTTTTTTTAACGTATCCAATTCTTATCTACAAATATAGCTTGGATTTTAGACTTTGAAGATTAGTTATTTTTAATTTTTATTTGTATCGTTTAATATTTTTATAGTTGTTAATTGGACACTATTATATTAAGGTTAGAAGTGCTCTTTGAAATTGTGATATAAATCTATAAAGTATGAGATAATATCTATTGTTTAAAAAAAAGATAGTCCCAATTTCTTTGCAATGTGTATATCGATAAATTTCAAGACGTAATTAAGAAAATCCATATCACAAGAGAAGATATATAGAGAATCTATATGTCACAAAAACTTATATTAAAAGAAATTTGATGTAGATAGAGGAGAATGAAGGGGAAATAATGTGGAAAATGAGAACAAACTTGGATTCTTTAGCACCTACATGACAAAAAAATAGTTGTTACTGATTATTGTTAATGTTTTGAGCAAATATGGAGATATTCAAACTTTAAAACTTTTATCAATCAATCATTACATATATGAATCTCACAAAACAAATCAGCCACATAAATAATTCATCGATAAGAGACAAGATATACCGTGGGGAAAGCCTCCAAACATGGAGTATGAAAAAACTAGCAATTCTTTGATTATGATAGATAGATTTGTAGAGAATGGTTTACAACACACTAGCATATTGTCCAATAAGAGACATCACCTCAGCATTAGAGAAGAGATACCCAATACAACTATATGAACTTGCCAAGTGCCTGGAACTTTAATAACAAGTCAAAAACTCATCCATGCAATATTTTCCTAACACTAGTGCACACATGCACTTCAATTTCAAATTTACTGGAGGAGAATTAACACCAGTGCATGGGATCCTCTCCATGCAAACATTAGCTCCCTTTCTAAACTAGTGTCAAGTCATTGTATTCAGAATCTTCTCCATGCACAATACATGCACCATAACTTCCAAGAATAGCTTTAAATAAATGCCAACTGACTTTGAACTAAACTCCATCTTCGACTAAATGTATGGCCACAAATTTAGGAGACTAACTTAGAGTCATAGTGCTTCACTCTTAGTGTCGTCCATGCACAATTTCTATTATTAACTTTTGCATGGATCTTTCTACTTAATTGATGGATGCTTAATTTATAATTGGGGCTTTACTGAAGCCTTTACAATTCGAGTTCACTTGGAGGCATACATAGGAAATTTGAATCCTTTCTCTTTCTCTATGCCATTTCTCTATATTATCTATAATTTACCGTATGGTCCATATAGGTATTAATTATTTATCCATATTATCGTATCATACTCAGAAGAATTGTCACACATACTAATGATCATATATATTACCCTGAGTCATATAGTCATATACTAAAGTAAGTCACTCTAGGAGTAGCTAATCCCTAAAGGAGACTTATAGCACTCTATGACCATGACCAGTAATAAATCACATTGTATTTCCACTCTACCAAGTAAGATTTTCCTTACTGCAATACATAGATGTCCACCTGAATGAGTATCAATTTTTTAGATGACTTCATTAGGGTCATTGCTTGAGATAAATCACAAGCCCGTCTCCAGTTAAGGAGATCCATATCATAGGGTATCGCCTATGAGAATTAGTGACTGGATACAACACAATTCCAAACTTGATACAACACAAGTATATAGTCTTGATACAACACAAGACTACAGTACTAACATCCCACCTCAACACATGAGGATATAGATAGGACTTGATGCAACACAAGTCCCGAGAATAACTCCTAATTTTGTACAATCAACACTCCCTCTCAGGGAGGGATACATTCTCTGGTATTCTAGGAATTTTCTGCCATACCAAGCTTATCTCAAAAGTATCTCAATTTCCTCACTGACAATAGCTTGTATACACATTCGCAATCTGATCATTAGTATCTATGTACTGAGTTTTCACTTTACATGACCATGACTTTGATGAAGTGAAAACTTCATCTATGTGTTTTTATCATAACACACTTCTAAATGGATACACATCTCGATTGGATATGCATACTCTAGGATACACATACAAAGTATGGCCATGCTCTACAATAATCACAAGTATGGTCACTCTCTCCAACCACCACAAGTAACTTTTTTATCTACTCTGCTTCTCAGTTGGTAGTATTATTTGCAAAACACATTTTCTTTTGTAGTACTCTTTGACATACATCTTGCTTCTGTAGTACTAGTCACAATACACTTAGTTGTTGCAGTACTAGCCACAATATACATCGCATATCTTAGGATAAACGATAGTTGGATAGCATAATAGGTCTACCATGTATCAATTACAATAAAGCACCTATTAGAATGTACCTTAAAGGCACTCAAACATATTCTTAGTAGTAAGCATAAAATACAATAGGTCTGCTAAGTACTTTAAGAGACTAACCAACTAATTATACATAGTAGCATCATCTAGATCCAATCTAGAATGCATTTTCTCTTAAACTAGAAACCATGGATTTCAAATCCATAATGTACAACATATTAAATGTGTAACATCTTGTAGAAATAAAGTTTCATCTTTCTTTCAATATTGACTTACGGAATTTTTTTCTATCTACAGAAGTTCCCTGTGATCTTGCCATTCTTTGTGATGTTCTTTAAGGCTTGATCACTTTCATAGTGATTCCATATTATTCTCTTTTTACCACAACACCCCAACTACCTCTCCAAGAGGTTTAACTACTCTTTAACAATCCAAATTATAACTCTTCTTGAGTATCAATAGTCTATGAGACTTTGATAATGTCTTTGATCATGTAGATTCCTTCCACAAGATATAATACAACCCCATGTTGTCTGAGTCATTTACCATGACTAACTAGTGGGGATTTATCTGTTGCTTCCTATGAAGACACATAACCACTCCCTCTTCAAATAGAGGATTCTTTATTGTTCTAAAACCAAGCTTGTCCCAGACATAGGCTTAGTAAGAATGCTATCAATGCTGCTCATCTGTGGGTATGTACCATGTCTTGGATATCACTGACTAGGAACCTCATAAAGGCTTACCTCTTTAAAGAAAGATCTATATGGAGAAATATATGTGATCTTCTTTGATCACTGCATTAGTTAGAATCCATATATCTTTGAAACTTTATTTCACTGTTCAAGAGATATGTGAATCCACATTCACTTGTACCAAGTAGGTACCATAACACATGATTTGTCATACATGTCTATGTACATACTGCAAAGAACACAACCAATACTAGTGCTAACCACATACATCTCAACTGATTTTGAGATCCTCCAAATATGAAATAAGAATTATCAACTTCATATTTATCTTTATATGTGTGGCCATGGACTTACAGCCCATCATCCTGAAACTCTTCACGAACTTTATTGCATATTTTCCTTGACTAATGAAAATATTTATCTAGTGACTTCCACACCTCTAATGTTAAGACTCATAACAAGAATCTTGAATATTATTTCTCATCTTCCTTCTAAATTGAACATCATGTATTTCTCCTCTTAAGAGGAGGTACATCAACTAGTTTCACTAGTTCTTCAGGAGCTAGCAAATCTAGCTTCTCTCTCTCACCATCAGAATGTGAGAATCATAATAGGGGTCCTCCATCATGGAGACTCATGCTCATATATGTCTAAAGATATTCTTGACATGTGAATGTAAATAATATAATTGTAATTATATTCATGAGTCTTCTCATCTATCAGAATAATATATATTCTATCTTCTTCCTAAGAAACATAAGAACCTCTCAATCTTCTCTCTTTCAGGATCAACCATCAAAATGAATCCACATTCAATACATTTCATTCTATTCTTGTAGGTAAGAGAATATGGTTTTTCCCTACAAGAAAAATTATTCGAATTGTTAGAACAATTTCATACTCATGAATTGTATTTACATCAATACTTTCAATATATTGATAATGAATTATACAGTTATGTACAGATATTAACCAATAGTTTTAAAATAAACCTTTCTAATATCATGTACTGATTTTCATCCTTATATTAGTCTTATATCAGTCCCACATCATATCTTATGAAATAATTTAATGGATCCCAATGTTCATAATTCACGAACAATCATGCAGTCCTAATTTTATATGAAAATTTCAGCCTTATAAGCAGCCCTATATATCTCATAAAATTGCAGCCTTGTATTCATCTCTCATGAAATTTTATGCATCCCCAAATCTATAAATATTTATGCATATAATATTTCATGAGCTTCACCATTTTCCAAAAAAGACAATAATGCATATGCTCAACATGCTTACATCATAACACAATTCCTAATATTGGGAATACAAATCTCTATATGAGAGTAATGAAACATATTCAAAAACATATATATATGATTTATAACAACATATGATAATAAAAATACAAATCACTTATCTTTATTGTTTTTGTGTGGGATCCCTCTTGATCTCTGCATCCTTGCAGAGACTGTTGGAGTCCTTCTTTATTTACTACAACTTTAAACATTGCAAAATTTACTGTGTGCACTGGGTAGTGAATATCTGCATGGGGAAAAATGATCCCATGCACACTTAATTGAATTATTTCTTACACTAAAGGATATTAATCCTTTTGATAATCCTTTTCCTCGAATGATTTCTTCTTAGAAGGTTCACCTCCTTCTATAGCGGTGGATGCATGAATCCTATCTTCATTATTCTTCCTTGCATGACTTTTGCTCTCAAAGTGGCCCTTCTTTCCACAATAGAACCATTTAGCCTTATATTTGTTGAATTCCTTCTTGAACTCCTTCTTCTTTCCATGAAAGAACTTATTGGGAGTGAATGGATTCCTCCCTTTCTTCATTCTTGTTGTGAGGAAAAGATTCTCCTCATTAGTGCACACAACCTTGCTTTGGATGCAGCCTTCTTCATGAATGCAATCATACCATAATATTTTAAAGTTAGGTTTCTCTTCTCTTCCATTTACCATGACCAAGAAAGTCTCCCATGAGGAATGGAACCCATCGATGGTGGTTTGAAGAAGGTCATCCTCATCCGTCACCACATCGATACTTGCAAGCTTATCTTTCACTTGTGAAATATTTGTGAAGAAGGGTTCTACGGTCTCATCCTTTTCCATCTTTAGTTTCACAACTTGTTCTTCAAATCCCTCTTTTGAGTAGGGGATGTTTCAAAAAACTCATTTGCGGTCTTCAATGGAGTGATCATGGACATGATATTGTACTTCACAGATTCATATATGATCCTCTTGGATTTTTCTTTATTCTTCTTGAAATTGACCCTCCCCACATTAGTGGTAGGCTCCTCTACCACGATGCTCATGAATGAATCAATATCATGCTCCTGAAGAATGTTCAACACGCTTTCCTTCCATGAGTTAAAGTTTGAGGTGCCTTAAGTCAGTCTTCCAATCGAACGCAGATTGATGTCATGCCTACAATATTTTGCTCAACCCTTCAATATATACATAGGATTAGTTTGTTGCACAAAACTAAGCTACTTCTTTCCTTATGCTCTAATACCATTTTAATATTTTAATCAAATATGGATTATATTAGAACTTTAAAACTTTTATCAATCAATCTCTACATATATGAATCTCATAAAAAAATCAACGACATAAATCAATCATCCATAAGAGAAAAAATTACCCTAGAAAAACCCTCCAAACACGAAGGATCAAAAACCCATCAATTATTTGAGTATGATAGATAGATTTGTAGAGAATGGTTTACAACACACTAGCAGTTTGTATGATAAGAGATATCACCTCAAAAATAGAGAAGAGAGATCCAATACAATACTATATGAACTTTCCAAGTGCTAGGAACTTTAATAACAAGTAAAAAACTTAGCCATGCAATGTTTGCCTAACACTAGTGCATGTGTAGCATTAACACTGGATCATGGGATCCTCTCCATGCAAACATTAGTGCCCTTTCTAAATTAGTGTCAAATTATTGTCTTCGAAATATTCTCCATGCACAATACATGCACCATACCTTCCAAGAATAGATTTAACTGAATGCTAATTGACTTTGAACTGAACTCCATATTCACTTGAATGCATGACCACAAATTTAGGAGACTAACTGAGAGTCATAGTGCTTTACTCTTAGTGTCATCCATGCCAATTTATATTATTAATTTTTGCATGGATCTTTCTAGTTAATTGATGCATGCTTAATTTATAACCGAGGCTTTACTGAAGCCTTTACAGTTCGAGTTCACTTGGAGGCATATATACGAAATTAGAATCCTTTCTCTTTTTCTGTGATTATCTCTTAATAATTTATCATGTACTGCATGGTCAATATGTGATTTAATTATTTATCCATCTTATCATATCATACTTGAAACAATTGTCACACATGATGATGATCATGCATATTACCCGGGTCATATAGTCATATGCTAAAGTAATTCACTCTAGGGGTAGATAATCCCTAAAAGAGACTTATAGAACTATGTGGCCATAACTAGTAATACATCACATAGTATTTCCACTTTACCAAGTAATGTTTTAATTACATCAACACATAGAGGTCCACCTTAATGAGTATCCATTTTCTGGATTAATTCATTAGGATCATTGCTTGATATAACTCACAATCCCATCTCCAGTTAAGGAGATCCATCTCATAGGGTACCATCTATATGATTCATTGAATTGATATAACACAAGTCCATACTTGATATAACATAAGTCTACAATATTTTTACAACATACAATAGGCCTTGATACAACACATGACTACAATAGTAGCATCCCACCTCAACAAATGAGGATATAGATGGGACTCGATACAACACAAGTATGGAGAACAACTCTTGATGTTGTACAATCAACAAACATTATATCAAGGGTGTGTAGTTAGTGTTTAATTTCATGAATACTTGTTGGACTATATATTACTAGTAGAGATTTTCGAAACAAGATTTAATTTGGATGGTGCTCAATATGAATGTAAAATTTTGAATTATTCAAGCATCATTGTAGGGACCCTCCAGGGAACCCTACTAAACCCACTAGCAACATCCATCTATTCATAAACATAGATCTGAATTTTTAAGTAGCATATTTTTTTTCTCATAAGAATCACATATCTATAACAATGGTATAATCACAATTTTAAAACAAGAAGTTTCTTAATCTAGATCTACAATGTGCATCAAACCACACTCTTATACTAACTAATTTATTCACCATAATATTAGATCCATAACATGTATAAACCTAGATATATAATAGTTATACAAATACATTTGAAATGTAATAAGAAAAATACAAGAAACATCAATGTATTGACTTGATATCCTGTGAAGTTTCAGAAAGTTGCAGTAGTTTCTGAAGATTTTCCGCAAGCTCCTTTACTAATTTTCCAATTAATGGGAGCCACCCGAAAACCACCCTACCATACCCAATGAGTACTCTTCTTCCCTAGGGACCCCCAAGCCACAACGAGGTTGAATGAATAAAAACTCAACAAAAAATTTGGTATATATACTATTGCTATGAGGCTCACAACCTCCCTCATACCGAAGTAAACCAAAACATCCAATAGACACCTCAAAAGTGAAAAAAAAACTCTCTCATCCAGCACTAGGGTAAAAAGAGATAAGAACCTTAGGATCTTTCCGTTTTTGTATAACTTTTGGAAAACTCCATGCATCACCATGCATCCTTTGTGAATTATTTTCTTTCTTTTATTTTATTACTCACCCTCCCAATCTCAATTCTCTCATCTTTTCTAATTATTTTATATTTAGCTGAGATTCATTTTAGTTTAGTTTCCATGATTTTTTCATTCATGATTTATTCAATCTTTTCTAATTTTCATTTAATTATTATTTGCTCACTTTTCTTTATTTAAAAATTTCATAATTGAATTAAATAATCAAATATTTATTTTCACATAATAATTCACTGGAACCTTTTTCTAAATATTTTTGGAATACTTTTATTTCCCCACATTAATAATTTAACTTATTGGTTTATTTTCTCTTTGTGGAGGTAATATCAAGGGTTCCATGTTTTGTTCACACCTTTCAAATATTCATTCGCTTAATATTTTTAATTAATTGTCGTGTTCTCATTGTGACGGGGATACCAAGGGTGTCATGCTTTGTGCATACCCTTCAAATAATCCCCCCCTATGGTAGGGACTTGGTATGATGACTGAGACCTCGTTAAACTAGTCCAGTTGAGGGGCTGGTGGTTCTTAGAGAATAAAGTTGTGCCCTTATCACACGCCCCTAGTAATAAGTGACTCATAAGCAATCGAATATACTTCCTACCCTCATGACAACATGCATTTGACAAGAAAGAGACTCTCTCACTCTTTCCTAACTCGTCATGTGGAAAATGTTAGTCTTACAACATATATCAATTCATCCCTATTACCTGGTGTGGATTGATTGGTAATAAAAATCTAATACCTGCACGTGTAAACATCACATGCATCAAATATTTTAAAACAAGATTATAATATAAATATAAATATCAGTTTAACATCACCTTCCAATGATACCAAACTCAGTCTAGAGTCCATAGGGTATCGAAAAAACCTTTCGTCACATGTACCTATCTTTGTGGTCACACTTAACAACCCATCAACGCACATGTTAAATATAACAATATACAATTATAAACATTCGATCACCATCAAAATTATTTCACATTTTACATATACATTTGATCACTTTCAAATCATATTAAAATCACATAAGATTTCGATCACTATGGAAATCATATCAAAATCACATAAATTGATCATCATCACCACAAGAGACAGTTTCCAAGAAATTGTCTTTAATAATCAAATACCAGTTCCACACATGGTCATGTCATTCAAAATCAAATGCCCTCAAATAATAAGACAATATAAAATCTAGGTTTGAATCCACACATAGACGGGTCATTTGCAACCAAATTCCCTCAAATAATAATGTCGTAATCAATGCCAAAATTCAATGACGAAATGTGGCACTACATACACCCCCACTTCAAGAAACTTCATCCCAAAGTTCTAAAACGAATAGGGAAAATGTCCATGCATCTCCAATGCATCCTCCCAGGTTGTAGAATTGGGATTGCAACTATCCCACTAGACCTTTACTTAGTCAATTAATTGACGTTGAAGCTGTCGATTTTTCCACTCCAAAATATGAATCGACTCAACCAACAAGGCTCCCTCATCCAATATTTGCAAATTACTTAAGTTAATGACATGAGATGGATATGACATATAAAGTCATAAAAAAAACATGAAAAACATCATATATCCAACTCAGTGATGATGGAAAAGCAATATGGTAAGAAACCAAACCCATTCTCTCAATAACCTCACATGGTCCCACAAACCATGGAGACAATTACCCCCCCTTGCCAAATTTGGTAGAGTTGTTCTATGGCCTCACATGCAGGAAGACTCTATCCCCAATCTCATAGCTCCTATCCATCTGATGTGCATTGGCATAATTTTTGTATTGTTCTCGGGCCTCTTTCAGTTGTGCTCAGATGGATTGCATTTTCTCTTCCATCAAGATCAACTATGGACCCACAAGGACCCTATCCTCAAGATGATCCCATGTCAAGGGTGTTTGACAAGGCCTACCATAGAGAAACTTAAATGATACCATCTATATCGAGCTATGATAACTATTGTTGTAAGAAAATTCTACAAACCATATATATTCCTCCCAACGAATCTATTGGTCCATCACATACATGCATAGTATGTCCTCTAAAACCCGACTGGCCGGCCTCTTGTTCTGACCATCCATCCCAAGATGGTATGCGATGTTGAACTTCAACTATGTTCCCAATTATTCCTGGAAACTCATCCAGAATCTCTCATTAAATACTAACCCCCTATCATAAATGGCATTCCAAGGTATGTCGTGTTGTCACACTACCTCATTAACAAAGACCCGTGTTATCATAAGTGCTTGGTTAGTAACCTTGACTAGAGTAAAGTGTGCCCTTAGTCAATGTTTCCACCACAACAAAAATGGAATTGTGCCTCCTAGAGGTAATCAACAATACAACTATAAAATCCATCGATATCACCTCCCATTTTGAATCTGGGATGGTGTGAGGATGTAATAATCTCGCAGGATAGTGATGCTCAGTATTCATTAGATGTAATTCAAGGAAAGTTTCCACAACATCTCTCTTCATCCCGTTCCAAAAAAACAATGGATGGGCCATATAAAATGCCCTATGGGCTTCATATAGGATAAAAATTTGAACTTCCTCATTCACTGGAACATACATACGCTAGTTATATTGTCACGTCCCCATCCCTTCGACCGGTGAAGAGGACGCGATGACCATGCTTTAACCACCTGGGCTAAGAGCCCCTTGAACAATTACATGCACAAAATTGTTGAAGCAGAATGCTGAAAGACATTGCATTGAAGTAAAACATGCACAAGTGCAATTGTGTATCATACACAGTCATAGTTATTTATCATGCATAGCCGAATCAACATGCATTCATTTAACATGTTCATCATATCACTAATAGTAAATATAGTTGAGGAAGTAAAAATGGACAAGATCACTTATCTTAGGAAAACTTCACTCCATAACCAGCTACGTCACTGCAACGTTCCACCCAACCATAGGCCAGTGTGCTCCTTAATCTCTCAGCAGCGCTGCCACCCCCGAGCTGGGCATGATTCTCCAAGGAATAAGGGAACAAGCAGGCTGACACATAGCCACAGATACATAAAACACAGCCAAGCCAACACAGTTGGGTTTATCAGGCCATCCAGGAGTGGGAAAGGATAAATGCTAAGCTGGTGGGCTCATTACAGAGCCAAGAACACCTACACCAGAACTAGCCTAACCTCTAAGACACCCACACACACCCAACACAAGGAATCAGTCCCTTCTCTGCTACACAGTCCCTTAGGCCCTGCATTCCCTTCTAGTTCTATTCAGGGGTGGTGGAGAAGAAGGCCATCCCTCTAGCTCTGTCTGTGTGGTTTCCTGCCACCAGGTTTGTCAAGCAAAACTAAGCCCCCATCCCTGCTCCTTACACAATCCGAAGACCAACCCTTGCACGTATACAATCACTCAACTGATACAGCTTAAGATAGAGAAGCCAATTCCTGAGTCATTCTTGGCCTTATCATGGCCAAAATGACTCTCAAGTGAAAATACAACAATCTCCAAAATGTAAAGAAGACCACGACAACCACAACCAACAATGTGGGGAAAATCAACGACCCAATATCAACAATGAAGTCAGCAAGGAACTTACACCGTCTGAGGATGGAAAGGCAACCAAGTTCACATCATGGGGAGGACCACAACCCCGAAGCTTATCAGTGAGCACAGCTCACAATAGGGGAAAACAACAGCTCTTCCATGGGCAACGAAGTCACCGGTAATACATTCATAAACCACGCAGAGGAAGAGAAAATACCGAATTTCGAACTGAGCGTGAAATGGGCAGACTACTGCGCGTGAGGGTAATGAGCAGACAACGGTCCCTGCGTGAGGACGAACAGCTCCCAGCTTGTGCATGGATGAACAACAACAGAGAGGATGCGGATTGGAGTGAACCAGCGTTTCAGCACTGTCGTGGAGAGAGTGAATGTCTGCGCGAGTGAGACCAGGTAAGCCTGTGCGTGGATGTGAGCAGACCGTGAGGAAGGAAAACAACCATGAAGGTAATGCGTAGTGGAGGGAAGGCGTGAGTGTGTTCCTTACTGGTGGAGTGTGCATGTGGGTGAGGATTGACAGTCTTGCCACCCACTCCCAAAAAAATTAACTGTCTCAACCGCCAGCAGCCATTCTTTAAATGAAAGTGGTTGGGTAAGGCAAGGAAAGAAGACACATGGATTTTTTTACCCCATTGGCCAAGGTTTGACAAATTCCCCCACATCCTTATCCTTGTGAAAATCATGCCCCTTTCTCATTTTAGTTGCCGCGATTGTAGCTGGTCGGGTTCATTTAATTAATTATAGATGCATAATTACATGATGACAAAACTCAAAACGTATGCCGCATGCCTCGATATACCACCGATGACAATTTAAATCCAAACATAGCATCACCGATCAATGGTGGGGCCTTGGCCTTGTGCTCCACACCACGATCATTACAATATATACATCATCATATACATCTAATGCAACGGGGTCAAAACTGGGGCATTACATTCCCCTCCCCCTTCAATAGCACTATCCTCAATGCTTACAAAATTGAACAAAATGCTAAACTGGTATCACCTCAATGTTCCGCAAAATTGAACAAATATGGATGTGCCAATCGTATGGCATCCTCCAGCTCCCATGTAGCCTCTTCAGGTTTGAAGTGCTCCCATTGCACCTTTACCTAACCTATGGTTCGGTTCCGGAGCATTGTGACCTTCCTGTCGAGGATGGGCATTGGCTCGATTTGGAACTCTCCCTCGGGTTCCACCTGAATCACATCCCAATTTATCACATGGTTAGGATCATGTACATATCTCTTAAGCAAAGAGACATGAAAAACATTATGAGCCCTAGTGCTAGCAGGCAATGCAAGTCTATATGCAACTAGCCCTATTCTTTCAAGCACTTCAAACGGCCCACATTATCTTGGTGACAACTTGGCACAACTTCCAAGCTTCAAGGAACTCTTCCTTGCCCTCACTCTGAGGTAAAAATGATCCCCAACACTGAACTCCCGGTTCACCCTATGCTTATCTGCATAGCTTTTCTGTCTGTCCTGTGCTGCTTTCAGATTCTTCCTGATCTTTACAACCTCTTGCTCCATTTCCTTGAGCAATTCTGGTCCAAGCACAATCCTGTTCACCGAATTATCCCAAGTCACTGGTGTCCTACACCTTCTTCCATACAAAGCTTCATACGGACTCATCCCCAAGGATGCCTGCTGTCCATTATTATAAGCAAACTCTACCAAGTGTAAGTAATCTTCCCACTTGGTTGGTTTGTCCATTACGTACATGCGAATCATATCTTCAAGCACCTGATTAACTCTCTCTGTCTGCCCATCTGTCTGAGGATGGTATGCAGTGTTGAAGTTTAGCTTTGTACCCAAATCTGCAAACAACCCCTTCCAAAAGTTGGAAGTGAACTTAACATCTCTATCAGAGACTATTGCCTTCGGCAATCCATGCAATTTGAATATCTCCTTCATGAAGATCTTGGCAATGTCACCAGTCTCATATGTAGACTTAACCGGTATAAAATGTGCTGCACAACCACCACAACCATGATGGAATCATGTTGTGTCCAAGTCATCGGCAATCCTGTAATAAAATCCATGGAAATAACTTCCCATTTCCATTCCGGAACTGGAAAAGGCTGCAACAAGCTTGTTGGGTGTTAATGCTCAACCTTTACCTGTTGACATTTTATACACCTTGAAATGTACTCAGCCATATCCCTTTTCATACCTCGCCAAAAGTATTGCTTCCTAGCTATAGCAATTGTCTTCTGATATCCTAGGTGACCAAAATACGGAGCTTGATGGATCTCATCCATAACAACTCTCCTCAAATCCGCTACATTTGGAATATAAATTCTACCTTTATAAGTGAGAAGTCCATCTTCTTCCAATTTATATCCCTCATACCTCTTCTCAAGACTTTGCTGCTGTAATTTGTCTTTTACCTGCTCATACAATTCATCTCCAGCAACATGACTAGCAATCTGCTGCCTCAAATCTGATTGGAAAATACTAAGAGATGCCACATGCATTTCCTGCACCTTCATGCTGAGTGCATCAGCTACCTTGTTTTCCTTTCCCTTTATGTGCTTGATTTCAAAATCAAATTCGCATAAAAATTCCAGCCATCTTGCTTGCCTAGCATTCAAAGTAGGCTGATCAAATAGATACTTCAACCCACAATGGTCTGTTCTGAGCTCAAATCTCCTACCCATCAAGTAATGCCTCCACATCTTGAGAGCATGTACTATGGCTGCAAGCTCTAGATCATGAGTGGCATAGTTCTTCTCATGCTCCTTCAGCTTTCTTGACTCATAACATATCACGTGGTTGTCTTGCATAAGGAATCCTCCAAGCCCTTTTCCACATGCATCAGTACACACCACAAAATCCTTCTCTGGATCTACAACTTTCAATACTGGTGCACGGGTGAGAAGATTCTTCAACCTCTAGAAATTTTCTTCACACCTCGATGTCCATTTGAACTTCATCCCCTTCTTTTGCAAAGAAGTGATGGCATGTGCAACTTTGGAGAATCCCTCAATGAATCTCCTGTAGTATCCTGCAAGTCCCATAAAAGATCTTACATCTGTCACATTTCTTGGAGTAGGCCAATTCATAATGGCTTCAATCTTTTCAAGGTCCACAGATATACCCTCTTCTGAGATAATGTGACCCAAATACTGAATTCTATCTCTATAGAAGTCACACTTGCTCAGTTTGGCATACCACTGGTGCTCCTTGAGCAAATTCAATGTCAATCTCAAATGCTCTTCATGCTCTTCCTCATTCTTAGAATAAACAAGAATGTCGTCAAGGAAAACAAAAACAAACTTGTCCAAATACCTACTGAAGACACTATTCATAAGGCACATAAATGTAGCTGGCACATTCATGAGACCAAATGGTACCACTACAAACTCATAATGCCCATACCTTATTCTGAAGGCTGTCTTATGAATGTCTTCATCCTTGGTTCTCACCTGATGGTAACAAGACCTCAAGTCAATCTTGGAAAACACCTTTGCTCCTTTCATTTGATCAAAGAGGTCATCAATCCTAGGCAAAGGATATTTATTCTTCATGGTAACCTTGTTCAACTGTCTGTAATCAATACACAACCTGAGTGTACCATCTTTATTTTTTACAAATAGAACTGGTGCTCCCCAAGGAGACACACTCGGCCGGATATACTTCTTTTCCAACAACTCTTGCAATTGCATCTTCAATTCTAGCATCTCTGGTGTACTCATCCTGTAGGGTGCTTTGGACACTGGTGCTGCTCCTGGCACAAGTTCAATTGTGAAATCAATGTCCCGCTTTGGAGGAAGCCTTGGAATCTCATCAGGAAACACATCCCTAAATTCCTATAACACCTGATAGTCCTCCAACCTAGGAGTTTCATCTCTCGTTTCCTCCAAAATCTGAGCTACATACAACTGGAAACCCTTCCTACAGAACTTCTTTAACTGCATTGCCGAAACCTGCCTCACTGAAATTACCTTTGGAATACCTTTCACAACTACTAGGTTCCCTTCTTCATTCATGCATTCAAAATTCTTATTGTAGCAGTCAAGCTTTACCCTGTGAGCTTCTAGCCAATCCATTCAAATGAGAACATCATAGGAACCAAGCGGTAGAACATTCAGATCTACACAAGTGACCAATCCATTCATGACCAATGGACATTTCTCTACCACTTCACTGAACTTTCTCTTAGTTCCAGTGGCTAGCTGAACTAACCAATACTTCCTATGCTTTACTTTCTTAAAGGTACAAATCTCCACTACTCTAGGAGTAATGTAACTGTGCGTAGAACCAGGGTCAATCAAAATAGAAATAGATTGTTCAACAATCTTACCTGCTACTTCAACTACAATTGACTGGTGATCTGCTTGACGATCCTCCAATGCTGCATAAATCCTAGGGACTGCCCTTGCTACTTGACCCACTGTTTCTGCTTCTTTGACGTTATAAGCTGGCCTTGCACTCTCATTCTCGAGTGGACAATTCCTACGCATGTGGGGTCCTCCACATTTCCAACATTGAAGTGGTCCTCTGTTCTGTTGTGGATCTTTAGGCTTTTCTCCGGTCACTCCAACTGGCTTACTCGCAGCTTGAGACGGCTGCTTTTGCTGATTCCTGAAGCTAGAAGGTTTGAAACCTTTCTTCCTTTGGTCAAACTTCTCATTCTTCTTATCCTTCCATGCCTTGTGGTAATCCGGCTTACCTTTGATTTTCTCATAGCAATACTTATCCTTCCTTATTGCTTCTTCAAGAGTTCTAGGTTCATAAAACTCAATTCTATCTTTGTAAGACTGAGGTAATCCACTCAGAAAATGCTGGACCTTCACTTTTTCATCTCTGATGTACTAGACATACCTCAACAGCTCCATAAACTTATTTGCATACTCTTCCATGGTCTGTTGTCCCAATATCAGCTCATGGAACTCCTTAATCTTGTCATCATAATACCTGTTAGAGAGGTATTTCTACTTGAAATACTTCTTGAACTGCTGCCACTTAAGTCTCCTTTCACTGATCCTCTTTACTTGCTTGAAGTGTTCCCACCAAATGGATGCTCTTCCATTCAGATTGAATATGGCAACTCTTGCCTTCATGTTTCCTGAATAATCATGCACTTGAAAGTACTTCTTTATCCCAAGAAGCCAAGACTCAGCTTCTTGTCCATTCTTTACCTCACCATCAAACGTAGGAGGTTTAGCTTTCTTGAATTCAACTTGAGAGCGATCCCTATGGTGTCTATTTCTTTTCCTTTTATGAGAAGAAGAGCTTGAATCCCTGCTGGATTCTTCAGAATCAGATGATCCACTAGAATTCCTTCTCCTTCTCCTAGTGCTGCTCTTATTGCCTTCTGGTCTTGCTGTACCTCATCCAAAGTCTATCTTTCTTTGCAAGTCTGTCAGACTCTGCAACATGGCAGCATTCAACTGATGCTGCTCTTCCTGGGCTTTAATCAAGCTTCTCATTGTAGCTGCAACATCTAACGATGTCTCTTGGAATCTCCTTCCATTAGACTCAATATCATCATTTCTATTACGGACATTTTCTCCCATGGCATCTTCTGCTTGCTCATGAGAATCCCGAGCATCATACCCATCATGTATTCTCATACTGAACCACCACTTACTTACCAAACTGCACTACCTGGAATACTGCCCTTGAAGGTGACTATGATTCTGCAAACGTGTTAATAACACAAATGTTAGACGCATAACATTGATATAAATCAGAATCACTTACCTTCTCCTGGAATAATCATAAAATAACAAATTTACCCAAACACAAGATTTTTCTTCATCAAAGAACGTTTGTCTGAGGGGCACGATGGGGGTCAAGGGGGCTCGCCCCCTTGTGGCTTTCGCCACTTCAGGGCGGGTCGAGGGCAGCGCCCTCATTTTTTTTGTTTTTTGTAAATCATTGGTTTTCGCACAATCTGGCGCATAAGATCGCTGCCACTTTCTCCTTTTCAGCCCCTAAAAATCCACTGAAAAACAACTGAAAATCCCACTGAAAAACAGCTGAAATCGGCTGAAAAATCCCACTTGAAAAACTCAAAAATTTCCTCTTTGTAGAATCAGGTCCCCTTTCAACTATTGACCCGACGTTTTGGCTTCCCAAATGACTAACTTCTCCGCTGTATCGGCGGTTGAAAGAACTAAATTTTTTCGACGTACATCGGTTGTCGGATCCGCTAAGCACTAACATCGGCAATCGGATCTTCTAACCCTTCGGAAGGTTAGTCCTTTTGACAGCCGCAACGGTGGTCATTCATTCCACTACGGGATCCGATGACCATACTCATCGGCTTTCGGAAGCTCTAACCTTCCGACGCCTTTGTTTTCAATTCCCCCCCCTTCATCGGCTCAACTTCTTCCTTTCATCTACGAAGAAGTTCCTTCCGCAACCGCAACAGCAGTCCCTCAGGCCCTTCTCTGCTACAAAGTCCCTCAGGCCCTGCATTCCCTTCCAGTGCTATTCAGGGGTGGTGGAGAAGAAGGCCAACCCTCTAGCTCTATCTGTGTGGTTTCCTGCCACCAGGTTTGTCAAGAAAAACTAAGCCCCCATCCCTGCTCCTTACACAGTCCGAAGACCAACTCTTGCACGTATGCAATCACTCAACTGATACAGCTTAAGACAGAGAAGCCAATTCCTGAGTCATTCTTGGCCCTATCATGGCCAAAACGACTCTCAAGCGAAAATACAACAATCTCCAAAATGTAAAGAAGACCACGACAACCACAACCAACAATGTGGGGAAAATCAATGACCCAATCTGAACAATGAAGTCACCAAGGCACTTACACCGTCTGAGGATGGAAAGGCAACCAAGTTCACAGCATGGGGAGGAACACAGCCCTGAAGCTTATCAGTGAGCACAGCTCACAATAGGGGAAAACAATAGCTCGCCCATGGGCAACGAAGTCACCGGTAATACATTCATAAACCACGTAGAGGAAGAGAAAATACCGACTTCCGAACTGAGCGTGAAATGGGCAGACTACTGCACGTGAGGGTAATGAGCAGACAACGGTCCCTGCGTGAGGACGAACAGCTTCCAGCTTGTGCGTGGATGAACAACAATAGAGAGGACGCAGATTAGAGTGAACAAGCATTTCAGCATTGTCGCGGAGAGAGTGAATGTCTGTGTGAGTGAGACCAAGTAAGCTTGTGCATGGATGTGAGCAGACCGTGAGGAAGGAAAACAACTGTGGAGGTAATGCGCAGTGGAGGGAAGGCGTGAGTGTGTTCCTTGCTGGTGGAGTGTGCATGTGGGTGAGGACTGACAATCTTGCCACCCCACTCCCAAAACAATTAACTGCCTCAACCGCCAGCAGCCATTCTTTAAATGAAAGTGGTTGGGTAAGGCAAGGAAAGAAGACACATGGATTTTTTTACCCCATTGGCCAAGGTTTGACAAATTCCCTCACATCCTTATCCTTGTGAAAATCATGCCCCTTTCTCATTTTAGTTTCCGTGATCGTAGCTGGTCGGGTTCATTTAATTAATTATAGATGCATAATTACATGATGACAAAACTCAAAACGTATGCCGCATGCCTCTATATACCACCGATGACAATTTAAATCCGAACATAGCATCACCGATCAATGGTGGGGCCTTGGCCTTGAGCTCCACACCACGATCATTACAATATATACATCATCATATACATCTAATGCAATGGGGTCAAAACTGGGGCATTACATATATCTTGACAATCCATCATCCTCAAGTTTACAACCCTTATACTTAGGAACCTTCATGGTTTCCTTTTCAAGTTCTGTCATGATTTCAATGTACCAATTGTCCGCTAGTTGTGACTTCAGTACCTTTTCTCGCACATTTTTCTTTAGTGGAAACACTGAGAATATACAAGGCCTCAAACTGAAGGAATCTTCGTATACCTTGTTCGCTAGCATATAAGTACTTTTTCATATAAGTGAAGGTGAAAAATTCCTTCAAGCACAATAAAGTACATGAGCCTAACTACAATGGGGCATTACATACTCCCCCTCTTCAGGAAACTTCATCCTGAAGTTAATGTAAAATGTTAATCATCCATCACATATATTTTTATGTGCTGATGCAATATTGTTGGACTCATATATATCACATATCAATGCCATTATATATATATAGTCATCCTGGTTATTCTCAACATTGATATAATTCTGAAGTGTCGAGTCTTAACAACTTAGACAAAGATATTAAATTTTATCGCCTAGTCATTTTGTCAGTACCAACGTGTTGAGGTTAAGGAAACCATCATTCCCATACCTCATTTCTTTGTTTCCATTGTCATATGGCCCTTTTGGCAAACTTGCCAAGTCACATCATGTGTGTCGTCATAGTCTCATCAATTTCTACCTTGAGGACTAGTCATCCTTTGTTTAGGAATCACCATGTCAGATAGTCAGCACCATTATGTTCATCTCATTGTGTTGGTCACATCGATATCTTGTTTTCTAAATTTTGATTCTATTTCACCCTCTCGGCAGGCTGTCAAGTTCTTGGAAAGTATATGCATTTCACGTTAAGTTGGCTAAAAGTCGTTAGTTTTGCATTCTCCATTAATTCATATAATGCATTTGTTCACTAGTCTTCTCATCATGGCTCTGTAGGGAAGGTTTAAAAATTATCCATTGGCATGCCTTGCAAAAGAAACAATGTCCTTCACTTGAAAAACAAAAAGAAGCTCCTTCCTTGTTTCATATTCCCTTTACATTACCTTTACCTTTAAAAATAAAAAAGTAAAATTCACCTTTCATTGTTCCCTTTTAAATAGAAAATGAAATTTAGCACTCGCCTTCAGAACGTAGCGCCCATCGTTCAAGAAATTTTTTTGTACATATAATTTAGCTTCTATACTTCTAGGGTTATATAACTTGAAGCTATATAATTTGGCTTCTAACAACCGATGAATTATAACACTACTCCATTCATTAACCTTCTTACTCAAAGGTTGTCATTATAATTTATTCATACAGTTTATACTCAATGCCATAACTATCTTAACTCCAAAAATTTACTTAATATTAACATCAATTTATAATGATATTCAATCTTAATAATGGCTTGGATTTGACCTAGCCAAGTTCCATAATTATATTCCATATAATTTGTGAGTTTAAAAATGGCAATTGCTACTTAAATAACTATGACTACTCATTACAATTCTCTTTATTTTTTTTACCATTAACAATATATTATTATCAATCATTGAGAATGAGACATAACATTTACCCTCACACGTAATAGGTCCATGTACAAATTATTTTTCTTTCCATATGGAAATCCCCTTTCATAATTATAATCCATACGTTTTGTTTATATAACCTCCTCTTTTTATAGCCCAAGGTCCTTATATATATAAACTTCTTTTATAAACTATATATAACATTCACTTTTAACTAGCATTAACCCTGTATGATTTCCTTCCATAATTCCACATCATAATTGACAAATGCCATTGAACTCGAACCCATATAGAAATGGCATTCCCCACCAACATAATTAAAAAAAATAACAACCCTAGTTCATTTTGTATCATTAATCTACTTGTTCCCAATTCATTCTACCGTTCAATTTCTATAGCAAGGTAAATCCCTTTTAAACAATAACTAAACTATATAATAATATAATGGATGGCATCATTATATTGGATCAGATATCCACGAACGTCATTATGCCATGTTCCATTTATGTAAACATAAATTCCACCACAATATCATTATCCCATTATATGATTTTATAGTCGAGCCTATTAGACCTCCCCGATGATCACTTTTATTGCATAATTACGATACTAACCATTCTAACTATAATTCTACTTATCGAGTAGTCGGAACATTTTATGTAAGGTCCCTCTATGTCAAATGACATTCTAACCTCTAACCTCTAAACTGGAAACGAGTAGATGGTGAATATAATATGTTACAAAGGATTCCATGTATATATTATTGTTAAGTTAATTACCCTAACAAGTAACATATTAGGTCTTGGTGCCAATTTATGGAACTCACACGTGTTCAAAATTTCCAGTAAATTAGGATTCATGATAAATGGGAAAGTGAATCCATAACTATTAAAGTGCATGCGCTGATGCAGGGTGGTATTCGCATCAACAACCATCCCGACTCTTTAGCTTGGCTGTATAACCAGTCCTCTGGCACAATTAAAGTCAACATGATGTATGATTTTATTGCTTACTCTTTGGTATCTGATCAACCTGAAGACTTTCTTTATAGGATTTGGAAGCTCAAGATACCCCACAAGATCATATGCTTCAGTTGGCTATGCTTCCGTAATAAAATCAATACTTTTGACAATATGATCAAGAAAGGATGGTCTGGGCCATACTGGTGTAGTCTCTGCAAAATGGATTCTGAGTCTGTAGAACATCTCTTTCAGAATTGTAGCTTCACACAAAGAATTATTGGTTTTATCAGAGACATTCTGGCTATTCCACATTTCTGGAGAAAGTCATCCTTTGCTCACAATATCTTTGATTGGAGCAACAGAAGATGTTTTCTGAAGTACCTTCCCTTTTTCCTTATCTGGCACATCTGGCTGGCCAGGAACCAGTGCATCTTTGAGGATAAAAAGCCTGATATTACAGCTATTGCTCTCACTGTCAAGAATCAACTCTTACACTATCCTGTCAAATTTTAGCATATTTCCAGGAGAAACATTGGGCATGCTCCTATATTGCATTATCCTATAGGCTTTTTTGATGGTGCCTTGGCTAGGAACATGGGTGGTGCAGGTATCATGCTCTTGCTCAGTCATGAGCACCATTTTCATTTCAAACTGGGATTAGGCATCAACACCAACACTCGAGCTAAATTGCTGGCCTTATGGACTCTTCTTAGATGTACAAAAAGTATGGGCCTTCCATATCTTCACATCCTTGGTGATTTTGCTGTCATTATTAATTGGTTTAACCACCGCTCAGCACTCTCTCACCTCACTCTTGATGGCTGGTGCCTTCACATTAGAGAGCTAGAGTCCCTTTTCATCCATCTTACGACCACTCATATCTATAGAGAGCACAATGCATATGCTGACAGATTATCCAAAGAAGCCTTGACTCTGGCCTCAGGTCAGCTACATTTCTTGGAATTTTTCGATGGTATGTGTGTTCATCGGGGATCTCATATACTTTTCTACCCCTCAGCACTAGTACCTTTTTGTGCTGTTTATATATGACATCCTTTGGATGTATTGTGGATGAGCTTTGTACTGTTTATATATGGCATCCTATGGATGTATTGTGAATGAGCTATTTATGTTTAAGCTCCATATGGTTCATTGCTTCTTTGGATAAACTATTTAGCACCTTATATGAACTCTCTTGGTATATGCAGTAGCAAGAATTGGATGAAAAGCTGGGACTGGATGCACCATGTTCACTTGACTTGATGGCACCATGTATTATAAGACACCCACTATCTATTGTACTATTGGCTGCTCTTACTGGCACTACTGATATTGCTGACCCTCATTACTACTGATGTGCTGTGGCTTTGTCTCTTTGATCAGCTATGGCTGAAGTTGTAACCTTTGTTACCTTTGATTTCATTGAAATAGCAAGGAACAAATATTTTCCCCTAGAAAAGCTATTACATACATCCATGGGGCAAATTTATAAGCCTTAATTTTCTAGGATTCCATGTGAAGTCTAGTTCTCTAGTGAGATTCATGAGACAACAAAAGCGATATACATATTCAACACCAAAATAAGATGAATTACTTCGAGGTTATACATATTCAACAATACAATAAGATGAATTACTTTGAGGTTATGTATAGGCAATAAGGGTACGTGTCATTTCTAATTCCTTGTTTCATTGGGTTATGGTCTCTAATTACCCATTGCAGAATCATAATTATTCAATCTACACTTTAAATTTAAAGTGCAATTATAACTTCTTCTTTTTTTCAATCGGTGGAATAAACTAAAAATCAAGACATGGACAAGCCTAGCTTTTCTCAATAGCACAATGATCATACAACACAACTTTAAACAAAGATTAATGAGCTCTTAGGCCCAAGTGTATGAACATAGCTCTGAAGCCATAGGTAGGGATCCTGCGAAACATAAATCTGAATTTTTAAGCAACATAATTCTTTTTTCTCATAAGAATTACAGATCTATAACAATGGTATAATCACAATTTTAAAACGGCTATTTTCTTCACATTCATAGATATGCAATATGCATAAAACCACAGTCTTATACTAACTTATTTATTTACCATAATCTTAGATCCACAACATGTTTACACTCATAGATCTAACATTTATACAAATACACTTGAAATGAAATAACGAAATACATGAAACATCAATGTACCGAGCTTATATCCTGTGTGTTGTCGAAAGTTGCGATAGTTGTCGAAGATCTGGCGCAAGCTCCTTTACCTATTTTCCAATCATTGCGAGTCCACCGAAAACCACCCTATTGTACCCAATGGGTACTCTTCTTCCCCAGGGACCTTTGAGCCGCAACGGTGCTGAACGAATAAAAAGCTAGCAAGAAATTCGATACGTAGACTACTGCTATGAGGATTCCAACCTCCCTCGTACCAAAGTGAATCACACCCTCCAATAACACCTCAAAATTTCAACAGAACCTTTGTCGTCTAACGCTAGGGTAAAAAGAGATAAGAGCCTCATGCTCTTTTCATCTCTTTATAATTTTTCGGAAACTCCATGCATCACCATGCATCCTTTGCGGATTATTTTATTTATTTTATTTTTTTACTCACCCTCCTAGTTTCAGTTCTCTCAACTTTTCTAATTGTTTTATTTTTAGCTGAGATTCATTTTAGTTTTGTTTCCATGGTATCTTCATTCAAGATTCCTTCAATCTTTTCTCATTTTGAGTTAACTAATTGTTATTTGCTCACTTTTCTTTATTCAAAAATTTCATAATTAAATTAAATAATCAAATATTTATTTTCACATAATAATTCATTGGAACACTTTTCTAAATCTCTTTGGAATACTTTAATTGCACCTCATTAATAATTCAATTTAAAGGTTTGTTTTCTCTTTGCGGCAAGAATATCAAGGGTGTCATGCTCCACGCATGCACTTCAAATATTCATCCACTTAATATTTGTAATTAACTGTTTCATTTTCACTGTGAACGAGATATCAAGGGTTCCTTTCTTCGTGCATTCCCTTAAAATAATCCCCCCATGGTGGGTACTTGGTACGACGACTGAGACCTCGTTGACTTAGCTCGGTTGACCCTCTTGAGGGACTGGTGGTTCTTAGAGAATAAGGTTGTGTCCTTATTGCACCCCCCAAGTAAGTGCTTCGTGAGTAACCGAATACGTGTCTCCCCTAACAACAACACACAATTGAAAAGCAATATCCTCTCTCGTTCTTTCCCAACTCGTTGCATGGGAATATATAGTCTTACATCATATCTCAATTCACCTATGTTACTTGATGTGGACATATTGGCAATCATAATCCAACACTTTCACGTTTAAACATTACGTGCATTAAATATTTCAAAACAAGATTATAATATAAACATAAAATCAAGTTATAAGCATCATCTGCCAATGATACCCGACTCAGTCCAGAGTCCATGGGGTATCAATGAAACCTTGCATCATATGTACTTGTCTTTCATGTCACACTTGATATTAGGATTTAACGAGCATTAAAATATAATAATTTGCAAGATAAATAAAATTAGACAAGCAACCATTAAAGATAGACACACAATGTTTACGTGGAAAACCCAAAACCGGGAAAAACCACCATAATAGATGTATTATCTCCTTTGACCTAAACTGTTCAAGTCGGGCCAAATGAGCTAGCCACCACTCAAATCTAGGCCACTTTACAATGGAGCCTCCTCAAGCCTTATAAAGTCTTCTTCACATGCAATACCATGGGACAATACTATGGCCACCAAATACCATTGGCCACCAATACCATGGAAAAATACCATGGGATAGAATAAACCATGTTCCCAAACCATGTGCTAGACCTCAACCACCTTTGAATCATTCTCAAGTCAAGGTTAACCCTAACAATCCCCCCTTTAAAGTTGACTTGGAGTAATCACCAACCCCCCTCAAAGTTTTTACTGAGGAATCTCACTTACACCCCTTATCACCTAGGTCTATCTTCCGACTTTACCGGTGAGTTACCAGGGGTATGCATGCCTTACCAGGTCTTACATCCATATGTCCATATATATGCAAACCTCTCTATTAATTAATTTTTTGTTCATGTGTCTTCATGGTGACTACACCATCACCATTGATTGCTTCATCCTCTCTCTTTTCCATACTCGCTTTCTTGTTTGTCTTCTACCATGCTCCTTTTGTGCCTGCATCCAACCTTGTTATTGACGTTCGTATAAAAAGAGTCCATCTACCGGATTCCATGGGTCCTCAATTGTTGTAACTACCAGTTCTCTAGGAATTCTCTTCACATACATGGTTCATCAATCTTGGTCCCACAACTGAGATTAAACCGTATCACCTTCCTCCCACAAGCAAAGACTCAACCTCTCCAATCCACATCAAGTTAGGGTACGAGTACACCTGCCACCCTCACACCTACCTATTTGTTCACTCCATACCTGATCCAACATCCCTTCTGTGCACATAAGAGGGATACATTGTGCTTCTAGCACTCGAGGACGTCATATTCTAACCAGGAACCCAAAAATATTGCTAGGGTGTCGAGTACCATTGAACATGCACCCCATAATTAATTCAAAAAACCAGGTACAACACAATGAGCACAACTATATGCCAAACCATGGCTCTGATACCACTTATTAGAATTTAACAAGCATTAAAATATAATAACTTGCAAAAGAAATAAAATTAGACAAGCAGCCACTGAAGATAGACACATAATGTTTACGTGGAAACCCCAAAACCAGGAAAACCACCATAATAGATCTATTATCTCCCATGACCTAAACTGGTGAAGCCGGGCCAAATGAGCTAGTCACCACTCACCTCCAGGCCACTTTAGAATAGAGCCTCCTCAAGCCTTATAAAGGCTTCTTCATGCAATACCATGGGACAATACTATGGACACCAAATACCATTGGCCACCAATACCATAGAAAGATACCATGGGATATAATAAACCATGTGCAAGACCTCAACCACCTTTGACTCATTCCCGAGTCAAGGTTAACCATAACACTTGGTGTCCCATCATAGTACATGCTAAATATAATCACATGCAATTATAAACATTTGATCACCATCGAAGTCATTTCACATTTTATATATACATTTGATCACTATCGAAATCATATCAAAATCACATAAACTTTCAATCACTATCAAAATCATATCAAAATCATATAAACTTAACATCATTGTTCAATTTCCAAGCAATTGCCTTTAATAATCAAATACCATCGCGTTCCACACATGGCTGGGTCATTCGAAATAGAATCCCCTCAAATAATAATGTCATAATAATTGTCAAAAATCAGTGAAAAAACAAAGTACTACAAAAAAAAATCACTGAAAAATGAGATAATACCTCTCGTTCCCAAAAAAGGCAATCCCAATTTCTTTGCAATGTGAATATCTCAATAAATTTCTAGACGTAATTAACAAAATCCATATCACAAGAGAAGATATATAGATAATCCATCTGTCACAATAACATATATTAAAATAAATTTGTTGGAGATGGAGGAGAATGAAATTGAAATAATATCGAAATGTAAAACAAAGTTGGATTCTTTAGCACCTATGTGACAAAAAAGTAGTTGGTATTGATCATTATATCAAGGGTGTGTAGTTGGTGTTTAATTTCATGAATACGTGTTAGACTATAAATTACTAGTAGATATTTTAAAACAAGGTTTAATTTAGATGGTGCTCAATAAGAATGTAAACTTTTGAATTAGGCAACCATCATGCTAACCTTATTACCATGAAATTTCAATGTATTTTAGTTCCTTTAACGTACCAAGATAACAAAGATATATTGAATTGCTTATTTAGTTGTATGGTTTTGATTTGTTGAGTAATTGTTAATAAATCTATGAAGATAATGGCTTAATTCAATAGTACATATGGGGTAAATGTTTGATGGCATTTTTACTGTATTAATATATTCATATATTATACTTATGTTACTTCAGCGGATATCGTTGTAATAGGTAATTCCAATTCCAATTCGAATAGAATTAATCTTTCATTTTAATATTTAGTATATACTCTAGTTTTATTTGATTGCTTGTATTATTTATAAAGACAAATCCTCCTAGGTATGTGACACTGCTTGATGTGGCAAGTATTTGTAGAAATAATATTGTACAACTTGAGAAGGATGGTATGGATATTGAAGATCAAGTAAATCCTATTGAAGAAGGTGACACCAATAATACAGTGGAGGATGATGGGACAAATAGATTGATCCAAGACATCTTTAATGATCCCATGGATGAGACTGACAACTTGGATGAGGACAATGATGATGAATATATTTATGATGTACCTCTGTTTCAGAGGGCCACATAACCCCTTTGTGAAGACTAAAAAAAAATCTCTCTCATATAATGTTGTTGGTGAACTTGAATGCATTGGATGGTTTTCCAAACACGTGTCTCACACAAATCCTAAGGTATGCAATATAAATCGTCATATACACATCAAGGTTGACTTTTGTTCTCTATTTTTACTATCAATTAATGTGTAAAATAAGGATGCAATATTTATATTGATTATTATTATTTACATTACTAAGTTATTTTTAATGTTGTAGATTGATAGGTGATTTTTTTTACCATTGCCAAATAAGTTACCTCACACATACATAAAATTATTTTCCATGATGAAAGATAATTGAATGGATTTTCTAGCAATTGATGCATGCCACAATGATCATATTATATATTATGGAAAATATGCATAAAAAACCAAATGCATGCAATGTCAAATTAGTAGATATTGAACTGATCAGGTAACAAATAAGGTGCCTTACAAGGTTCTTCGTTATATTCCCATAATTCCATGTTTGAAGTGACTTTTCAGGTGCCAAAGCATATAACAGTTTATGGATTACCATGCACAAAACATAAGTGAATATGGTTTTCTTTGGATGCTTGCAAATGGTTCTATACGTAGGAACATTGAAGAAAGATGCTTGATTTTTAAAGAAGAACCTTGTAATGTTAGGATTCCATTGGCAGCTAATGGTGTCAATCCATTTGGTGAGATCGGGTCTATTTATCCAGTGTGCCCTATTTTCTTCATAAGCAATTGTTGATGTTTGAGAAAATATGAAGATCTTTGAGATTTATTTATTTTTCAATGAAATACTGAACATATGACTCACTGAAACATTCAATAACAAAAATCATTTACCCACAACACAAGATGTTCCTTGGGAAAACCCTCACAATAATGGGGATGAAAAAGCCAACAATTCTTTAGTGTTTAATATGATAGATCAAAGAAAATGGCTTTTACAAAATAACATATTTCCTAATAAGAGAGAACACAAAGCAATTGCGAATAGAGATCAACTGTTACAACTTGTCATGTGCCCAACACATTAATAACAAGCCTGAAACACTGCCATGCAAACTAGGGTGAATGGCTGCATCATAATTATGCAACCATGGATTATAATTTCAAATTTCCTTCTTGGAATAGTCAATCCTTACATTGAAAACATCAACATGCACAAATAATGTGCCATTCCTTTCATCTATGACATTAACTGAGGCTTATCTGACATCATAGTGAACTCATCATCTAACTAAATGTATGAACACTTATTTAACATGCTAACATAAGTGTCACAATGCTTTAAATCAAGTGACATCATGTAAATACTTTATAACTAAAGTGTCATATTTTGATTAACTTAAGTGTCGTCTTTTAGATTTAGTTAACTATTCCTTCTTATTAACACTTTGTTAACTATTGTTAATTGAATCATGCCAATTTATTTACATTGGAGTGATCACCGAGCTCTTATTTACTTAATTGATTGCATAAATTAATATTTCAAGTGATGCTTTAACTAAGGCACTGATTGAGGCATTCATATTTAAATAAATATTTACAAAATAACAGATTTCCTAATAAGAGAGAACATAGAGCAATTGAGAATAGAGATCAAATGTTACAACTTGCCATGTGCCCAACACATTAATAACGAGCCTGAAACACTGTCATGCAAACTAGGGTGAATGGTTGCATCATAATTATGCAACCATGGATTACAATTTCAAATTGCCTTCTTGGAATAGTCAATCCTTACATTGAAAACATTAACATGCACAAATAATGTGCCATGCCTTTCATCTCTGACATTAACTGAGGCTTATCTGACATCATAGTGAACTCATCATCTAACTAAATGTATGAACACCTAGTTAGCATGCTAACATAAGTGTCATAGTGCTTTAAATCAAGTGTCATCTTTTGATTAACTTAAGTGTCATCTTTTAGTTTTAGTTAACTATTCCTTCTTATTAACACTTTGTTAACTATTGTTAACTGAATCATGCCAATTTATTTACGTTGGAGTGATCACCGAGCTCTTATTTACTTAACTGGTTGCATAAATTAATATTTCAAGTGATGCTTTAACTAAGGCACTAATTGAGGCATTCATATTTAAATAAAGCTTTATAACTTGAGTCCATCTAGACATCTGCATGGGAAATTTGAATTCTCTTTTTCTCGTTATCTCTTTATCTTTTATCTTTGTGCATGGTTAATACGTGTTAACTTAATCATCTATCATAACATATTATACTCAAAAGAGTTGTCACATGTTATGATCATATTATATTACTCTTGGACCATATAGTCATATTCTAAAGTAATTCACTCTAGAGGTTATTAGTCTCTATAGGAAACTTAATAACTTTATCCATATTGAACGACCATGGTTAATAATATATCACATAACATTTGATGCTTCAACATGCTAATCATATACCTCTATAATTGGAGGTCCACCCCATGGGTACCCGCTATCACTGAGTGACCGCATGAGACTCATGACTTGATATTACTCACAAGTCCACCTCTATAACTAGACGTCCACCTAATAGCATACCTTCTATGAGAATCATTGACTTGATATTACCCACAAGTTCGACTTGATATTACTCACAAGACTTTAGTCATCCTTAGGTTTTCCCTAATGAATCTAATCCAAGTGACTGAGTCCAACTCAGTTTCTCTACTTCAATACATGAGGCCCAATATTGGTTCCACAAGATTGTCTTGGAGAATGACTCATGATGTTGTACATTTAACACTCCCTCTCACTAAGGGAGAAATTCTCTTCCATATTGAGCTTGTCTTAGAAGTACTTATAATTCATCACAGATAATGGCTTTGTTAACACATCTATATTCTTGTAATCTACTATTTACTATCAATGTAATGAAGTCTTACTTTACTGGACCATGTCTCTGATGAATTGAAATTTCATCTCAATGTTTTTTATCATAACACAGGGTTTTTGGAAAGCTATAGCCTCAATATTTTAACACAACAAGTGTTTACTAAGCCACAATACTTTTTAGCAGGTAGTACTATCCACAAAAACAAATTTTTTCTTATGTAGTACTAGTAGTAACATACATAGCTAATCTCAAGCTAAAACAATAGTTGGATATAACAACACATCATAGGTTTACTATGATCAATTATAATAAGCTTACCTATTCATTGTAGCATCCACTGGAACTGATCCAGAATGTAGTTTCCCTAAACTAGAAACTATGGATTTGTAATCCATCATATACAAAATTTTACAGCACATTAAATGTTTAATACTATAGTAGAAATAACATCTTATCTTTTTTTTCAATCTTTAATAGTAGTTGAATTCTAGAATCTTCTACTATCTGGAGAAGCTCTTTGTGAGCTTTCCATTATCTGTAATGTTCCTCAAGTCCTGACCACTTTCACAGTGGTTTCATATTCTTTTGTTATACCACAACACCCCACTAGCCAACTATGTGGCTGTCTGGCCTCTCCAAGAGGTTTGATTGTTCCTCAATATTACTAGCTATAACTCTTCTCAAGTATCTAATAGTCTCTCGGACCTTGATGATGTCACTTCTCATGTGGATTCACTCCACAGGAGATTTTACAACCCCTAGATATGAGTCATATACCATGAATTATCATAGCTATGTACCACTTAGTGGATTATCTATTGTATGGATTAATAGATCCATGTACCACTACATAGATAGAATGAGCCATATATCACTTGTATGGATAATTGGTGTCTAATTCATGTATCACTTCATGACTTACCAGTTGGGAGAAATTTCCGAGTCATATATATCATGACTAATTGTCAGGAACTTAATTTATTTGTTCCTTCCTATGAAGACACATCAATACTCTTTAACTAGAGGAGTCTCTGTAATACACAGAAGTTTTTCCTTGAAGTACTCTACTTTACTTTGGACAAAGGCTTAGTAAGTATGTTGGCACTTCTTCCCATCTGTGGATATGTACTGGAGTTTTCATGTCTTGGATATAACTGACTAGGAACCTCTTGAAGCTTTATGCTTTACAATATTCTCTATCTGTAGCAACATCTCTGATTTCATATTTCTTTATCATTACACTAGTCAGAATCCATATATCCTTGAAACCATATTTCCGTTCCTGAGAAATATTTGAGTACACAATCACTCGTACCAAGTAGGTACATCAATAAATTATTTGTTGTACATGTCTAAGTACTGATTGGAAAAAATATATTCATCTTGGTGCTAATTAGGTACGTCTCAACTGACTTTGAGATGCTCCAAATATGAATAAGAATCATATTCATCTTTATATATGTGGCCATGGACTTATAGTCCATCATCATAAATTTTTTTCTGGATCTCTACTAAGTATTTTACTTTATTGAGGGAAAATATAATTTGGTTCTACCACACCTCTAATCCCAATATTCTTGAATATCATGATTTACATCCTTCATAATATGAGCACCATGAAATCTCCTCTTAATAGGAGGTACATGTTATGGAGAAAAGCTTCCTATGGCTCGAGGTGGACCACAACAGATGGAGTGACACTAGAAATCAGCTCTAATCTCAAATATGTCATATTAATGTTAAATGCTAACAACAAGGGATAGGGCCCATACTTCAACTAGATGTTCCAAGAAGACCACCATTGAGATTTTGATCTAATGCTTGCAACCTGTAACTTGTACTCAACAACAAATGTATCCAACCATATAATATATATGTAAAATGTTATCATCTACTCTAGAATAAACCATTTAACATGTATAAAGCAAATCTACCCATGGAAATAAATATACACATTTGCGCATGAAATTGGAAAAGAAAAGAGTATTTCTATTAATTCCAAATAGAAGTACAAAGTGACAACCTTTGTCATCAAATTGTCGGAACCAAGAAACCAAGTTCCTCAACCTAGGACTCCACCACATCAATCCTCCATGCAAAGTAAATCTCACAAATATAATGGAGAGCTTGGGATATTAACATAAATGGTTCAATCAACAAGGATAAAGGGATGCATACTCAAGTATATGGAAAAGGGGAAAAATTTTGCTATAGTTTCCTTTCTCTCAAAATTTCTCCTCCTCCAATGCTTTACAATGGTTCAATATATAGACCTAAAATGAGAAATCGAGGGTTGAATCAGAGTGTTTTCCAGCATATGGAAGGTCAAGGATCATAACCACCATGACTTGGAATGTAAAATCTGAATTATTTTTAATTTTGAGCACAAAACCCGATGTACATGGGATGTATAACTGATCACATGCACACATATGAAGGATGCATAATTGTTCACTCGCATGTGTCTGTGGGTTGTATAATTGTTCATTGTGTGTGTCTTCAAAAATTAGTTTTTAAGGGTTTCACTGAAGCATCAAGAAAACACTAAGAAAGGGGTATATAATGAGTTCGCATAGGGACAATGGAAGGACATCAAGGCATGATGCATAAGGTGTTTCAAAACATGCTATAACACTACATCAACCAGTTCTATTGGTTCTTTAGTAACTAGCGAATCTAGCTTCTCCCTCTCAACATTTGGAAGGGAGAATCATAATCTAGATCCTCCAACTATGTCTAAAACATATTGAATCTCTTTTAACACATGAATGTAAACANTATATATATATTGTTCGAGGCTTCTTCCCATAGAACATTGGAACCTACATATCTGCTCCTAATAGATTCCCACTTTAGGGAATCCTTCTCTCTTTCAGGATCATCCATCAGAATGAGTCTACATTCAATACATGTCATACTCTTCTTGAAGGTCGAGGCATATTTTTTTTCCCTACAAGTCAAATATATTATAATGGTTAGAATCATTGCATAACTATGAAACTCATTCATATGAATACTTCAATACATTGGCAATGATTCACACAGATGTATACATATATTAACCAATGTTTCATCATAACCTCATTCTAATGTCATGGAATGTTATGCAACCTTATGTTCTTCTATAACTAATCATAACATGTACTTCATGAGTCTTGCTATTTTCCAATAAAATAAATATTATAACATATCCTTTAATCATTCTAGGAATACAAATCTCTAAATAAGTGTAATGAAACACATTCAAAACCCTTTAAATCTGATTTATAAAAACATATGATAATAAAACTGCAAAAACTTATCTTTTATTGTTTTGTGTGTGCTCCCTCTTAATCTCTACACCCTTGCGGAGATTATCGAAGTCCCTAGGTCTCAATCTTCTTTATTCATTGCAACTTTAACTCTATAGATTTGAGTGCATGCAATAGGTAGTGAATCTTTGCATGGATAATTAGGGAACCATGCAAATTGGATCAAATTCTCTTTTTCACTAAAGGAAATATTCCTTCCGATGGTCATGATCCTTTTCCTCATATGATTTCTTCTGAGAGGGTACTTCTTATATTATGGTATATACATGAAACATTTCTTTATTCTTCTTCTTTTCATAGCACTCTCTTGCATAATGGACCTTCTTTTGAAAATAGTAGCACCAAACCTTCGACTTTTTAAAGTATTTACTGAACTCCTTGTTCTTAAAATGAAATAACTTCTTTAGAGAGAATGGTTTCCTCACTTTATTCATTCTTCTCTTGAGGGAAAGATATCCTTCCTTAGTCACATTGACTTGCTTTGAATTCTCCCCTCTTCTACCACTGTGGATATGTAGATGTCCAAATCATGTTCAATGTCCTCGCCTTAAATGTGTTGAAACTAGAAGTTCCCTCAAGACGGTCTTCTAGTCGAATCGAGATCAATGCCATTTCTCTTAAAAAAATTGCTCAACTCCTCAAGATCTACGTAGGATTCTAGTTGCTTGCACAAACTCGACTCCTTCACATCCTAAGCTCTGATACCATGTTGATGTTTGAGAAAATTTGAAGATATTTGAACTTTAAAGTTTTATTAATGAAATACTGAACACATGAATCATTAAAACATTCAATAACACAGATCTTTTATCCACAACACAAGATGTACCTTGATAAAACCCTCAAAATAATCAGGATGAAAAACCCAACAATTCTTCAAACTATAGTATGATAGATCCGAGAGAATAGATTTTACAAAATAATAGACTTCCCGATTAGAGAGAATACATAGAAATTGAGAATAGATATCAAATATTACAAATTTCCATGTTCGCGACACATTAGTAACAAGCCCAAAACACTATCATGCAAACTAGGGTGAATGGTTGCATGAGAATTATTCACCCATGCATTACAATTTCAAATTTTCTTCTTGGAATAATCAATCCTTAAATTGAAAACTTCATCATGCACAACTAATGTGTCATGCCTTCCATATTTGACATTAACTGAGGATTATCTGACATCAAAGTGAGCTCATTATCTAAATAAATGTATGAAAACTTAGTTAACAGGCTAATATAAATTTCATAGTGCTTTAACTTAAGTGTTGTCATGTGAACACTTTATAATTATAGTGTCATATTTTGATTAACTTAAGTGGTGTCTTTTAATTTAACTAAAATATAAATACTTTAGTTAACTATTTCTTCTTTATTAACACTTAGTTAACTATTATTAATTGATGCCAACTGGTTTACAATGGAGTGATCACTGACATGACATGAGATGGACATGCATGAATGAGATGGACATGCATGATAAGATGGACATATGACATGAATGAGATGGACATGCATGATAAGACAACATGAATGACTGATCTGAAGGCTTCTAAGACAGTGTCGATAATATGATGTAAACAATGGTTAATGAAACAAATAACATAGGTTGAGTGGAATTAGAGATGCCGTATGAATACCAAAACTGTTAGAAACAGTCATAGAGAATTTCCACAAAGAAATCGTGTAGATCCGTAAAGTCATCATGAGATCGGAATCCGATCTGAAATGACTGTCAGGAAGCATCCTGCACGAGATCCAACAGTTGAGGATCAGTTCCACAAATGATACGCGGGAGGATGAAGTTCCGCAAAATATCAATATCAAACGACTAAGATTAGTTCTGTCAAAAGAGATCAACGGTGTGGAAGGAAAAATACGGAAAGGAAATTGCAAAAATAACGTTTAAAGATTCTATGAACCCGCAATCTCGAGAGATCAAATGACTGAAGTTAGTTCCACTAAAATAGATCAATGGTTCGGAAAAAGAATTGCAAAAATAAGTTTGCGAAAAGTCGAGATATGATTTTGGGAAATGTTACATCCCACATCTCCCATCCCTCAATATGAAGATTGACGCTCATGGAGAAGCTCGATGAAGATCAATGGTGGGGAATCGTTGAAACAGAAACCTGGTGTGGGAATACAATTTCAAGAGGAAATCCGTAGAGTAGATCAACGGTCCGGAGAGATTCAGACATAAGATCAATGGTAAAGATTGTATCTAGAGTAGAAGATCATGGAAGCACCAAAAAACAATAAACAAGGCTGTGGAAATGAATTCTGAGTTGTGAGAAGAACAAAACGGTGCATTTGCTGAAACTTAATGATGAAATGATGCGATGGTGGAACGACTAGATGATGAAGAGGTATGTCTGTAAGTAAATATTCACAATCCAAAATGAAAGAATGCAACTATGGAGATATGCATTGGTAGGTAATAGGTAAAAGGTATTTATTGAATGAAGTGTAAAGAATAAGGTGTCTCTGTTAGCAAGTATGATAGAGTCCAAAGTGAATAGTTTTTCAAATATTCTAAAAGACTAAGAACATCAGTCTAGGGTGGTAGGGTGGTGCTAGGGTAGGCTACAGGTCTGTAGGGGGTCGTAGCCTCCTTCCAGTCGTAGTTGGAGAACGAGGTGTCGTAGAATCCTTGTTTGTTAGGAAGAAAACCATAGGCATGTTGTAGCATCCTATTCTGTAGTTGCAGGAAAAATATAGGGTGTATCTACATCCTTTCTATTGCAACAGATAAACAATTTTGTAAATTCACCTTATTAATGAGTTTGTGTTGGTGGTTTTCTCTTTTGAGGTTTCCACGATAAAATCTGTGTCTTGATTGTTTATTTTTTGTATTTTAAAGTAAAAAATAACAATACTGATTTACCCCCCCATCTCAGTATTGTGGGATAAACCAACAATTGGTATCAGAGCAGGTTCCTTCACAACAACTTAACCACTGGAAGGAAGATCCCATCCAAAAACCACCATGGATCAACAAGAAGGATTGGCCACTAACAAACCTCCACTATTTACCGGAGAAAATTATGCTTACTGGAGTGTAAGAATGAAGTGTCATCTGATGTCCCTGAGATGGAAGGTTTGGGAAGCAACAAAAAAGGAATGTAATATAGGAAACTAATACCCTACAAACACAGTTGAACTAGGTGAATATGAAGGTAATTCCAAATCCCTAAACACAATATTAAGTGGTTTAACAAACTCAGTGTTTACTAAAGTTATGAAATGCACATCTACCAAACAAGCTTGGGACAAATTGAAGATTATCTATGAAGGAGAATATAAGGTCAAAGAATCCAAACTTCAAACATATAGAGGTCAATTTGAAAGTCTTAAAATGTAAGAAGAAGAGAATGTTGGGTGTCAAAATATAATCCGTTAGGGATTATTGTAAATAAATAAATAAAGAATAGGAAGCTGAACACTTACGTAGGAATATGGATAGGCTGGTCGGAATCTCAACCACCGCCTGAAATGTATAAATATATGCATTGGCATTGGAATAATATCAATCGGGAGTTATACCTAACAAGTGGTATCAGAGCCTGGCTGCCTGCCTGCTGCATTACAGTCCTGGCATTGTTCCTGCTAAGTCAGTCTGCCAGTCGCATGCATTTCACCTGCCAAGCCTGCATACATTGATTGTATGCGTTACAATTCCTTCTGGTTGAGTTTCTTTGTGCTGCGATTTTGTAGAGACGCAATGGAGCACTTAGCACATTTGTGAAAACTTTGTCCTGTATCCTACACGCCTTCATAATATGCAGACTCAGACCTGCATAAAAAATTGGCTTGTGGGGACAAGAATAAAGAATCCGAGGTCATGATATCCTGCGATTTGTGTGAGAGATGGTATGCACACTGTTCCAAGTTTTCACACAGCCATAAAGAGATTTCAGTAATCACCACTGAGAGTTGTTGGTGATTGAAGTCGTTTTGATGAGATTGAAGTCATGCTGGAGATTGAAGTTGTAATTGTGAGAGCCCCGTTTATGTAATTGTGAGAGCTGCAATCGCCTAACCAAATCCTGAGTATCTGTGTGAAGACGTGATGTGTATCACAGACATTCTCTTCTGCGTGAAGACATGATGAGTATCTGCGTGGAGACATTCTCTGATGAGCTTCTGTGTGAAGAAATTCTCTGATGAGTGAAGACATTTTTTACTGCTCTTTTCCATAGCCTCCAGCGTGAAGACCAGCTTGGAGTTCAAGGAGAATATTACGTAGAGACCATTCTGAAATTGGTCTCTCTCTACATCTATTAAGTCTGCCTATTGAAGACTGCGGTAATAGCGTGGAGAATATAGTGCTGCGACTTCATACAAGGTTGGAGAGATATACTGCATTGATATATAATACATAGAGATAATGTGTTGGAGAGACATACTGCATTGATATATAATACATAGAGATAAAGCAATAATGCTGTACATATTCTGCGTGAAGATGTATGAGTCTGCCTTGAAGACCGCTCCAATACGTGTGACGGTTGAACTGCAAAATTTGTAAAGCTATGGAAACCCTAATTTCTGTGTGGACTGCTCGTGAAGAGATTGCGTGAGAGGTATCTCCTCCATTGAACACTGCTGCGTGGTATGAACGGAGGTAAACCTGATGCGTTCATTTGCATGGAGTATGAACGGAGACTGCTGAAGAATACTGCGTATGCTTGTGGGGGCTGCCTGTGTGAAGAATAAGTCTCTACCTGCGTGAAGAATAAGTCTCTGGTGCCGTCTCTTTTTCAACCGGACCTGTTGAGAAGGTATATCATCTTGTTGTAACTCTGATTTAGCCAGAGCTTTCATATCAGGATAGCTACTGTCAGAAGTTCTTCCATTGGCTGCTGTGTTGACTTGTCCCCCGTTTGGGCCTTCGCTGGCTAGATTTGAAAGTCCCACATTAGGACCATCCATAGATCGGCCCTCTTCCCTCCAGCTTTCATCTGGCAATCTACTATGTTCAGAATGCAATCCTGACTGATCATATTGAAAAGAGGTTCAGACTGTGTAAAATTTAAATTTTCTTGCCGATTGCGTGCTGTAAAATTTAAATTTAAATTTTACATTGAAGACTGCGTGAAGCTTGAAGCTGTGCGTGAAGCTGGAAGATTCAAGAGCGTGGAGGTAAAATATTGCTGATAAAATATTTTGTGACCATTGGGTTGCACAAACCCTAACTTCTGTCCAAAATTATAGGCATAGAGTTTGTCTACAAATATTTACCTAATATGGATATTGTATGAGCCCGAGAGTAATAAGTGTTGAGCCATGACCTTTATAATGAGTTGTGAATGATGTGATTTGCAGAGTGTAAAAGTGTTAATACATTGTATTAATATTGCATGTTTTGAGTTGTTCATGTAATAGCACTCTAAAAGCAAATGATATAGAGTTGCAAAATTAAATATAAAGCAGCTGCAAGATTGTTTTGATAGGGCTGTAGAATTATTTGTATAGGCTGCAGAATCATATTGTAATCTATAAAGGAGCAGGAATCTAAACATGCATCCCATACCTTTTTTAAGCATTCTGTAAGTTACAATTTCCAGATTAGAGATGCACTCTTTGGCATCTATTATTGGTGCTGCCCTTACTGGCAAAGACCAATCCAATGACCATCCAAAAGGAGAGAGAAGCAAGAGAGGACGAGGAAGAAGAAACTTCAGAGGCAGAGGGGGCAGAAGCAAAAGATCAGATTTGCAGTGCAAGCGTTGTGGAAAAACTGGGCACACATCAGATCAGTGTTGGGCTTCATGGGACTCCATCAAAGACAAGCATAACCAGAAGAAAGATGACCAAGATGCTAGTAAATCTTCTGATTCTTGTATTGTTGCACATTGTAATCTTGGAATTAATGAAATGACTTCACTTTCATCTTACACTGAATGTTGGCTGCTTGATACTGGTGCAACATCACACATGACTTTCAGAAAAGACTGTTTTGAAGAACTTAATGAAACAATAAATGGCATAGTGTACTTTGCAGATAAGTCAAGTCTTAAACCAAAGGGAATGGGCACCATTCGACTGAAGATGCCTGGATTCCCTAATTTCTTGTTAAAGAATGTTCTCTATCTTCCAGAGTTGCAGAGAAGCCTACTGTCCTTGGTGGAGATTTGACAGCAAGGCCATTCCATCCACATGTTTGATGGAATCGTAGAAATAAGAAAGTCCTCTGACAATCGAGTCATCATGACTGGATACGAAGATGGGAAGCTGCTGAAGCTAAAGGGTTCATCTGCGAGAGTTCAAAACTATGCCTACCTCTCTCAGCATGGAGAAGGTAATTTGTCATCTAGTTCATTGTGGCATGCAAGATTTGGTCATCTAAATTATAACAGTCTTTGTTTGTTGAGAAAGAGTGGTGTATTTGGTTTGCCCACCATTCCCAAAGAGAAGAACAAATGTGGTGCATGTATATTAGGGAAACATAGTAAGCTGCCATTCCATGAATCTAATTTCAGAGCAAGTAGGAAATTAGAACTAGTGCATTCTGATTTATGTGGGCCAATGCCAACTCCTTCAGCAAATGGGAATAAGTATTTTATGACATTTGTTGATGACTACTCAAGAATGTGCTAGATTTACTGTTTAAAGACAAAATCAGAAGCATTTCAAACATTCAAATACTTTCATGCATTGATAGAAAAACAAGCACAATAAAAAATTGGTACACTTCGTACTGAAAATGGGAAAGAATACACTTCAAATGCTTTTGAAAATTATCTTCGCCAACATGGAATTGCACATCAGACTACAGTTCCCTATAATCCTCAACAAAATGGTGTAGCAGAAATAATGAATAGAACCATAATGAATATGGTTCGCTCAATGATGTTTTTCAAGAACGTAAAACTAATGTTTTGGGGTGATGCAGTGAAATGTGCAGCATATTTGAGAAACAGAAGTCCCTCAAATGCTCTTGATAACAAGACTCCACATAAAATGTGGTTTGGCCATCTCCCTTCAGTCAGGCATCTCAGAGTTTTTGGTTCCACCTGTTATGCCTTGATTCCAAAGGAGCAAAGAAACAAGCTTGGTTCTCGAAGCAGAAAATGTATTTTCCTGGGGTACGAAGAATACTCCAAGGCATATCGTCTGTATGATGAGGTAAACAAGAAATTTGTTATTTCCAGAGATGTCATTTTTCTTGAAACTAATAAAAATGACCAGTCCATTGAGAGACAACTTGATCATTTGGAAAGCTATCCTCATCCAAAGACATATTCTGAAAATGAATATGAAATTCCAAACCTTGAAGGGGGGATTCCTATTCTGGATCAACCTTTAGAAGCACCAACTCCCCTGCATGAAGAAGTTCCTGCTACTTCACTTGAACAAGAGGTTCAACTGGATGATGTGATTGAGAGAATTGAAAGACTCTCAATCAACAATGAAGCACCACCAGCTGATCAACCAGGACCATCACAGAAGATTCCTAAATGGGCCACAAAGACACTTGAAAGTGTCCATCCAGATGAAGTTGGAAAGACGGGAACGAGAAGTTCGAAAAGACATGAAGATGGAGGAGGAGCAGATAATTCAGGTGATGACATGGATGTATCATTTGATTGTGAATTTAATTTACCTGCTAACTTTGAACCAACTTCCTTTGAAGAAGCTTCTACTTGTGTTGAGTGGAAAGAAGCTATGCAGAATGAGTATGATGCACTCATGAAGAATGGAACTTGGAAGCTGGTTGACCCTCCAGTTGGAACCAAACCAATTGGATGCAAGTGGGTGTACAAGAACAAATACAAATCAAATGGATCACTTGACAAGAACAAAGTGAGGCTTGTAGCAAAAGGCTATGCACAGAAAGAAGGAATTGACTATGAAGAAACATTTTCTCCTACAGCAAAATGGGCTACCATCCGAACCTTACTCTCTTTAGCTGCTCAGAAAGGGTGGAAAGTTCATCAAATGGATGTGAAGACTGCTTTCTTGAATGGAGACTTGAAAGAGAATGTCTTCATGTCTCAGCCATAATGCTTTGTTGTC